>PVJI01002525.1:0-143610 GCA_004026765.1 Micronycteris hirsuta | reverse complement strand
TACTTCACTTAGCATAATGCTCTCCAGTTCCATCCATGCTGTTGCAAAGGGTATAAACTCCTTCTTCCTCTCTGCTGCGTAGAATTCCATTGTGTAAATGTACCATAGTTTCTTGATCCACTCATTTGTAGATGGGCACTTAGGTTGTTTCCAGCACTTGGCTATTGTGAATTGTGCTGCTATGAACATTGGAGTGCATGTTCTTTCGAATTGGTTTTTCAGGGTTCTTAGGGTATAATCCCAGTAGTGGAATTGCTGGGTCTGATCTTTTGAATGTATTGCTGGATCAGATTTGCTAATATTTTGTTGAGGAGTTTAGTATCTGTTTGTCAGGGATATTGGCTTATAATTTTCTCTTTGTAGTGTCTTTTTCTGGTTTTGGAATTAGGATAATGCTGGTCTTGCAAAATGAGCTTGGGTGTCTTCCCTCCTTTTGAAATTTCTGGAATAGTTTGAGAAGGAGAGATGTTAGTTCTGCTTTGAGTGTTTGGTAAAATTCACCTGTGAAGCCATCCAGACCAGGGCTTTTGTCTGCTGGGAGTTTTTTGATTGCTGCTTCAATTTCATTAGTTGTAATTGGTCTATTCAGATTTTCTGATTCTTCCTGATTTAGTTTTGGAAGATTGTATGTTTCTAGGAATTTATGTATTTCACTCAAGTTGTCCAATTTGTTAGCAAGAATTGCTCATAATATTTTCTTACAATCCTTTGTATTTCTGTGGTGTCAGTTATTATTTCTCTTTCATTTTTGGTTTTATATATTTGGGTATTCTTTTTCTTTGAGTCTGGTTAAAGGTTTGTCAATCTTGTTTATCTTTTTAAAGAACGAGCTCTTGGTTTCATTGATCTTTCGTATTTTTTTGTCTCTATATCACTTATTTCTGCTATAATCTTTATTATTTCCTTCCTTCTACTACTTACTCTGGACTTTGTTTGATTGTTCTTTTTCTAATTCTTTGGTGTAGGGTTAGATTGTTTATTTGAGATATTTCTTGCTTCTTGAGGTAGATCTATAATGTTATGAATTTCCCTCTTAGGACTGCTTTAGCTGTGTCCCACAGATTTAAGATTGTCTTGTGTTCATTTTCATTTGTCTCAAGGTAAAAGTTCTGTTTTTTTTCTGGATCTCATTGTTGACCCACTCATTGTTTAGTAACATGTTACTTAGCCACTAAGTGTTTGAGTGTTTTTCAGTTTTTCATTGTAATTGATTTCTAGTTTCATACCATTGTGGTCAGAGAAGATGCTTGATCTGATTTCAATCTTCTTGAATTTATTAAGACTTTTTTGTGTCCTAACATATGGTCTATCTTAAAGATTATTCCATGTGCACTGAAAAGAATGTATAGTTTGCTGCTTTGGCATAAAATATTCCATAAATATCAATTAAACCCATGTGGTCCAATGTATCACTTAAGGTCACTGTTGCCTTGTAGTTTTTTGTCTGGAAGACCTACCCATTGATGTCAATGGGGTGTTAATCCCCCGCTATTGCTGTGTTACTGTCGATCTCTCCCTTTCTGTGCACCAAGACTTTCTTGATATATTTAGGTGCTCCTGTGTTGGGTGCCTATATGTTTACAAGGGTTATAACCTCTTGTTGGAGCGATTCCTTTAGTATTACGTAATGCCCTTCTTTGTCTGTTGTGATGACCTTTGTTTTGAAGTATGTTTTGAGTCAGAAATGGAGTTTTAGACTCACTGATAAGATTCACATTGCTCCCTCAGCCAGAGGAAGACTGTGGATAGAATACATTCCTGCTTTGTCCCACGTCACCCAATGAGGCAGCCTTTTCTCATAGTGGAATCTAGAGTCTTCCATCATCTGGTCCCAACCTCCCTACCCAAACTCTTCTTTCTGCTTCCCCCCACTCTTGTCAGGCGACCCTTCCTGACTCTGATCCTAACCCCCCATCTCTCCCTCTGTCTGCTTACACCTGCCACCAAGATGCTGATCCCTGGTTCATAGTGTCCCCCTCTGCTCATCTCCAAGAATTCAAATGCTGCCCTTCCTCCTCCTTGATGAATGAATGCCTTCCCCAACTACCCTAGATACCATCAATATCCCCATTCTCTAATAAATCGTGTTATATAATTGGAAATTAACGTTCCTTTTCATTATTTCATGTAGCTAAATCTTCTTTGCTAGATAAAAATAAAAGTGCCTTCAGGACCAAACTCAGAGTTTTCCCTTCTCATTCATTCATTCATTCATTCGTTCAACAAACACTTACATCACTAAGACCGAGTTACCCTTCTCTTACATTCTTAGTCTCTAGACCAGAGTTTTTCAGAGCCTCTAGCCTATGCTTATTGTATGGAATTAAATTTAATGTGTGTAACTGGTCACCAGGATGAGAAGTGTACTTCAGATCCAAGGTCTGGCCTGAAACCCGAACAAGGACAGAGTCCAAGACGTCACCCATCACTGCTGTGTTCATGACACTCAAGCCAATGGGCCCAACAGACTCTCTGTGCAGGTCTCCCCTCCCACATTCTGCATCTGCTTAGAGAGAGCTGCCACAAGGACAAATGAGAGACTCCTACACAAAAGTCACGATTTCACTCATAAAAACACATTTTCAGACAAACTGAGAAGAGCTCTAACGATTCATGAACACAGAAATAGAAACTCCTTCCCCTGCAGTTCCACAATGGAGACGCGGGGCAACAATGAGCAGTAACAGAACCCCTCTCTTACCTTACGTTCTCTGAGGGGTCATCTCAGTTCCCAAAAACCCTTCCTGGGCCCCTCACTTCCAACACATCCCCACCACCCACGCACACAACCAAGGACTCACTGCTTTTTACTGATGATAAAAAAATTTGGCGGATTTCTCCGTCACTTACATGACACCTCATAGGCAACAATGGCCTTCAGACCCGTATGTCTCTGGGAGTTTACTATGTAACTGCCCTTTGAGTTAAAGACTTTTAATGTAGCACATTACACAAAGATATCAACTGGCTATTTCTAATATTACTTTTTCAAAAACCCAAATTGGAATAATTAACATGTGTATGACTCTCACCTTCACTGTTGGAGTGAAGGTTGTTTTTCTTGCCATATAAGCATGTCTATAAGTCCAAACAAGCTCTGGGTTATATAACATATTTTGCATTTTTGGGGGCTATAATCAGAGTGATAAGATTATGGCAATGATCCTAGAACAGATTAAGGACATAATTGTGATGAAAGAGGGCTTTGGGTCAGTAAAAGTACAGATCTGCAACTGTTTTATTTAACATGGTTTTGGCACAAAGCACAGGAATAATCCCATATTTACAGAACACCTTTTCAGAAACTGTTTTTCTGAAGGCCCCACAAAGTTTTCCCACGTTAAATGTTTAATTTGGATAGAAAGTTGCCTTGTGAGTTTCAGATGAAGTTATAAAACAGAGAGGGTCTCTTAGGAAACCACCACAATTTTAAAAGGGCTTGAGAAAGCAGGAGCCACAGAGCCCAATATCATTTGTGAAACTTGACTACGTTCTCCTTCTCTTAAAAACGCTACGCACGAGACAACAGCGTTGGTGGAGCGATGTCTGAAATGAAAGCGCTGCCCAGGTTTGGGCCTGTGAATAGGCATGCCTGTGGAGAAGCCCAGAGCCGGGTGGGAACGAGGACAGGGTCTCAGCCGCTGGGCCTTAGGGATGAGCCCCTGTCTCTCACCTCTGGTATGTTATAAGATGGATAGAAGACTTCTGTGGAGGGAGCCTGGCGGAGATCTCTTGTCCATTGGTTACTTAACAGTACACTGCTCAGGACGCATGCCATCAGTTGAAATTCCATAGAAGGACCAAGAGGAGGGTTACACCATGGGCTTTAAAGGGGCGGGGGTGGGTTGACCCTGGGTCTCCAGAGGCAAAGGGAGAAGAACTGCAAGCTGGCATATGTACCTCTCAAGCTGGGCTGTCCATTCTACTCTGTGGCTATACCTCGCTTATATTTGGAACAGAATCTTGCACTCTGACCTCTCTTGTTTACTTTTGTTTGTTTTCCCTTCTTACCTATGTTTCTTTTGAAAGATGCCAACTGATCTAGGTAGTAAGCAAATGGGAAAAACTTCTTCCTTCTCCTTAATAAGAATAAAAAGGGGCAACATTATCTGGGGGGGGGACTAGGATGCGGGGGGAGAAAAAGGGAATAGGAAGGGGGAGCCCCCAGGGATCGGAGCAGGATCAGCAGTGGAAGCTACCACCTCTCCTGGCTGAGATCCACATGCTACAAAGGACAGCAGCTACTGGTCCATAATAAACTGCTAACTTATTCATTTAACGTTTCCGCTTCACATTAAACTCCTGTATTCAATAATGTTAATATTAACTGGCCGGTATTCCCAGGTAGTTAGCTTTTGGAGTTTAGCACAACTCATATACAAAATACAACAAAAAATAAAAGTGGGATTCCTGGAAAAGGAACTGCCACATCAAATGATGCTAGAACCTGCGATAGAGAAGTCATACATTGTGGTAACTAAACATCAGCCACAGGAAAGAAAAGCTCACACAATGTCTTTAGGGTAGAACATAAGAGTATTCAAGCTGACATGTCAAAATGTGTGCAGGCTGTCTCGACACCAAGATGTTGGCAGTACCATGGAGCTTCAGGGCATATTACTCCAGCCCAAAGAACTTGAAATTTCACTAAGCAATGTAAAGCGAACTGATCTATCCTTTGCCAACGATGCACATGGGAAGGTTTTCACAAGGAAACACTTCAGTACGATGTTGTTCATTTCACACTAAGCAAGAAGCTATTATTGTGATTGCCAGTTAGTTTGGTGAACAAGCCCAAAGTCACTGCCTTCATGGTTACTCAGGCCAATACTGGTGAAGCCTGTTCAAGACTGTGTTGAGATGCTCATAGTGCTTGCAAGTGCTACAACTTCCTGTGCTGGGAATTCCTCTGCCTTTCTTCTGCAGGCCCGCAGGCATGTGGCCTGAGTGTGGATAGGCGTAGGGAGAAATGTGCACATGTGATTTTCCTTCTTTAAAACCCAATGTGTTCCCATGGGCATGTGTGTGCTCTCTCAGTGTATATGACTTGATGAGAGCCCGGGCATCAGGTAAGGGAAAGGCTAATGAACTAAATAAAGCCTCCGTGAAAGCATTTTGTTTTGTTTGAGTACTGCTCTAAAATTCTTCATAGAACATGGGCATACCCAGTATTCCATGATGAAGAGTAATTATTTGTTACAGTTCCAAGGCTTAATTACTGGTATCAATATGAGAAACACTTAAGACTGTGTCCTTGCCATGAACTTGAAGACCTATGGAAACAAACCTACTTACGAAATGAATACTTTGTGTCACTTACACATGAACAGAAAGGATTTTCAAAATGTTAGGATATGACAGTTAAACTGAATGATTTACTTTGAATACTGGAAATATAAGCAGTGCTCTAACTAACTTGCACACTTCCCATTGCTGGTACATATGGTGGTTTTTGCTATGACCTAGATACAGGGTGAAGTCTGAACTACATTTAAAATTGAGATTAGTCAGTTTACAAGCATGCAGGAAATCAGCAGTTTTCAGAGTGCAAGGGTTACAATTAGGGAAAAGTAAGGGTAGTGAAGTCTAAGTAAGTCTTTAGCATTGCCCACCCTCATTGATATCAGTCTTTTAATTTTGCATCATAAACAGATCTCTTTCATTAATTTGTATCCAATTCTTTCTCAGTTCACTCTAGAATTTTAAACTCCAGCTTGGAAGACTTGGCAGATTCTGCCATTTCCCCAAAGCTGTTGGCAATTTATATTAAAAGAGGTCTCCTGGCGTGGGACTCTTACCACATTCTGCAAAGTTACCCTTAAGTCCTAAGGCAGCGGTTCTTGTCCATCCCCAGAACCCTCCCCAGGCCCCAGTTCCAGCTGAACTACAGGCTGAGGCCAGGGGCGGGTATGTTTTCAAAGTAGCCCACGTGATTCTAACCCGAGGCTAGAGTAGACAGCGCTTCTCTAAGGTATCCAGAGCACACCCTCTGTCTGTCTTCCAGTTCCCCTTGTTATGTGATCAAACTGCGGTCTACCTCCTGTTCGCTCTTCAGAGTTCCTGCTCCCACCTGTGTCTTTTGTGTAGAAACCTCTCCCTGGAATGACCCTAGCTCTCCAGTTCTCCCAGCGACAATCTAGTCATCCTTCATGGCCCGGTCAGTTCAGACACTGCGTTTGGCTCAGAGAATCCAAAGAATGTATGAGACATAGGACCTGCCTTCAGGGAGCTTCCAGACATAGTTGAGAAATCAAAACTTTCTGAGATATCCAATGTCTACCCTCAGTGGGTAACAACGGCATTTCTGGAAATAGCACAGGTTTGTAAGCATGGCAGCCCAGAAGCACAACCACAGAAAATTCAAGAAGAAAATGAATCAATCTCGGATGCCATGGAGACCCACAAAGAACCCCAATCAGCATGGATGGTGGCAGAACCCCTATCATCCCCCTCCTAGATCAGTGGTGAACATGAGCCATAGAGAAAACGAGCAAGCACAGACTTGGGTCTAGACAAGGGGGCCTTATTGGGAATGTCGAGATTGTCATGCTTAACTATTCCTCGAATAAACAATACATAAGAGGAAAGATACTTTAAAGAATATTAGCCACAGCAGACTTCTGAAAGAGGAAGACTGAGTTGGTCTACAGATCCATCTTATACTTTGGAAGCAAAGTGTTTCTGTTTGTTTGTTTTAAATAATATGAACCAATATGCGGTCAGAAAAACAACGGTCAGTAGAAATAAGAGGGACAGCATAGGTTGAGGTTTATTTAGCAACAATTTTTTGGAACCTCAGGGTGGGGACTTGAAGCTCTGACAGGTCAAGTGCAACTGCGAAAAGAAAATGGCGTCGGAATTGACAGCTGGTTTCTGAGCTCCCTGGAACTACACTCCCAGAAGGAGGCGTGAGGCGCAGAGACTAGGTAGGAGGCAGGAGAACAAGAAATGGTAAACCTGAAGAGCATAATAATACAAGTCATAGCAAATTATGTGTCCTATGGCTTTCTAAAGACTTTGTATTAAAATCACTCATTTAATCCCCAAAGTTTTCCTGATTAATTACTGTTCTCTTCATTCTGCAGATAAAGACACTGAACCACAGAGAAGTTGCTTGACCAAAATCACACAGCCAGTTAGAACAGAAGTGGAATTTACGCCAAGGGAATGACCTCACCACCCTGCTAAACAGCACCTTTAACAGTAGATACGAGGCCTTAGGAACTCGATAAATGGCACTTGAAAGACATTTTTTCAATACAAACCAGAAGCCAGGAACTGAGCTGGCATTTCAAATGTTGATTAGTAAGATCTAGTTCCCAACTTGAAGATATTCAGAGTTGCTATAGCAAAAAACACAAAAATTCAAAGTAAGCAAGCACTTAAAAAATCAAAATAACTCATTTCCTTCTGTCATTCCATTGCGTGGAGTCAGGAGAGGAGCTGTGTTTGCCATTATGAAGTAGGAGCCTGGAAGCTTGATGTAATGGAACAAGAAGGTTACTCACAAGGAAATATCTGGAAAAGTGCTGTGCGTGAGCGGGTATGCACTCAAGAGGGAAGCTGTTATCACTATGCCTTCATTTCTCCTTTCCAGGTGGTTCACCACCCGATCACCAAGGACCGTGGCAAGCACTGGGAAACATCGGGGAGGCAGGGGCATTTGTGGGTCTCCACACTTTCCAAGCCTCTTCCGAAGCTGGTTCATTTCAAGTTCACACATCACTTGGGAACTCGCAGTAGCTTGAACTTTTGGCCTGCGAGATATCCTGCCCATTCGTGAGTAAACATGAGGCTGGGGACAAACAGTTTGTATAGAACTCTTCATTGTACAATGATAAGATCTGGGGAAACTTTTTTTATCCCCTCGTTTAGATTTCTTTATTCAAATATCACACTCAGAAATTCCCCATCCCACTTTGCCAAGGCCTGACATTTGCTCCCTCGTCTGGGAACTTCAATCATTTGGCAATCGCTGCCAGTGTGTTTTCTGAAAAGAATTTTAAATGCTACGTAGCCTCTTGAATTTCTTTCTCGAAATTGCACCACGAGTATAATTGGCTTATAAAGAAGATAAATATAGAGGAAGGGCCTCCAGCCGCCCAGTACCACACCCAACTGGTCTCAAGTCACCATGCTGGGCACTGCACAGACAGCATAGCATCCAAGCCCTGAGAGAACTCCGGGACTTGCTCATTATCGCCCTATCCCCACACTTTCCCAGCTTTACTGAGATACAGTTGACCTATAACATTGTGTAAGTTTAGGGTGTACACTGTGCTGATTTGTTATACTTATGTAATGCAAAATGATTAACACCTTGGTGTTAGCTCACACCTGCCCCATTTGTCTTTTTAAGATGAGAAAACAAAGGTTCAAGGAGTGTCAATAATTTGCTTATCGTCAACCAGCCCTCAAAACAGAGGAAACATGTGCATCTGGCTTTGAAGTCAGTGACCATGCCCCCTTGGCTAGAGCTAAACTGCCGTCTTCAAGGCCCTCTCTCCCCCCTCCAAAGGCCCCTTCGCACGCCCTGTAACCGACTGTAGCCCAGGCCAGTTTCTGTAGGTCGAGGGGAGGCCTGTGAAGAAACAAGGGCCTCATGACATCCTGCCCACGGAAGTAAGGTTTGAGAGTTGTGGTTATTTCTTTCAAAAAGTAGTAGTACTAGGCTGAATAATGGCCTGGGTATTTTTCTCCCTCTTTTAAAAAGTGGCAAGTAAAATAATACTCAGCTATAGTGTTACTAACCCGGAGAGGTAAACATTAGCCTGGGGGACATCTGAACTCCTTCAGAGTATTTTACGTAACAATGCCTCTCTGGACCAAATGGCATTAGCAGGTAATCCCTTTTTGCCTTGTCTTAGGGCAGCAGCGCCTCCCTGCTTTTCTCACGCAGGGGTGGGCGGGTGATAGCAGAGGAAGGCAAGAGGTGAGCGAGTCGGAGGGTGCGCTTGCAGAGATGCCTGACCTGGTGTTGGGGATCCTTATCTTCAGCTCTCGCCTGCTTCTGCAGCCCAGAAACCGAGCAATACTTTTCATGAGCAATGCTAGCTGCCCACCCCCTGCCTGTGGGATTCCAGTGGTTCCAGAAAGACTGGGAGGGAATTTCTGCCGACCTCAGAGATTTCTGTCTGGGGAGGGTGCCTGGAAGGGGACTTGGTCTGTGCTCCTGGCAGAAGGAGAGTCATCACTGGAAGGGTTACAGGAAAGTCTGAGTCACTGATGGACGGGTTGAACCCAAGGCAGGGAGATGGGCCTGGGCCTGGCTGGCTTTGGGAAGCTTTCAAGGCCTGGCATCCTCACTGGCCTGGGCCCGGCTGCCTCTTCGGTGGAGCGGAACGTGGGGCAGCCCAGCTGCCACTGATTTTTCACAACTTTCTCATCCCCACCCGAGCCCCTCGAAACACAGTGCCCACCTCGGTGTTCAGCTTTATCTCCCACTAGGCCCTACGCCTAAGAGCCGGAGCACATGAAGAAGAAAAAAATGTATGAGTGCCATCCAATCCCTCGCCCCGTTTTGTAGTCCAGTGTGGTGGCAAACACTGTCACAGACACAGCCACCACGTGAAGAAGCGCAAGGCACCACAGCGCCACAGGGGAGCGGGGTCCTAGGAGGGTTCAAGCAAGAAGACATCAGACTTGCTTAGAAGGAGAGGGGGCCACAGATCATGCAGCTATCTGCAAAGAAAGAGACGGTTTAGGCGGATCTTAGAGGTCAGTGGGAGAGGAAATTCTATAAAAATATTTTTTAAATTTGTTATTTTACAGAAACAGAGCCCTAAAAATGATGCTAGGAGGCTTGCGAACTTTTCTTAGTGTGGGTGGCAGGAAACGCTCAGCTGAGTGTCAGGGGGCCTGTGCACAAGACTCCGTTCCACCCCATATCCCTGCGGAAGTTCAAGAGCGTCCCCCTGTGTTCTTACCCACCAAAGGAGGTGGGAGTCGCCTAAGTTCGGCCTAAGGATCACATAAAAGTGAGTGTGTCAAAAACTTGAAACGTATTCCAAAAGCAATATCAAGGTATGAATACTGAGGTTCCAAATTCCCCCAGTTCATAGTTTAGGGTGCCCCAAGACACCCTTTGTTTCAGAGCAAAATCGCTAAAAGCCCAGAGTGCAGTTTGCCACCTGCCACACGGTCTGGGCTTAAACCTCGCCTTCTGATGGGAGCTTGGGCCACTGCCTACTTTCGGTGCCCATTCCAGGTTCTTTAACACCAGACTCCAGGGAGCCCTGGCTGATGCCTGCTGAGCCTATGGCTTCTGTGAACCCGAGACATATGCTATCAGGCTGGTGAAGTATCAAGCTCTAGGCCGCCCTCACATGGTGGCCCCCCATCAGAAACGCCCTCTTCCCCCTCTGAGTCATCCGTGTGAAGCCTGCAGTGCCCCAGGCGGAGCCACAGCACACCTCCTGTGCCTCGCGGGTCCTCCGGACACCCCTCCTCCAGCAGTCCACCCTCTGCTGCTGTCCAGCCCTGCACTGCCCACTCTGCTTCACACACGTGCTTCATGAGGATAAGGCTCACAGCCTGTGAATCTTTTGCAAACCCCAGCTGGCCTAGGACAGTGCCCAGAGCACGCACTTGCTGATAGACGTGAAAGCCAGCTCTCTCCAACAGCAGGCAGCTGGGCCACTATCAGGTGGTACTTCCCAAAGTGTGGCCACTGGCTGCCCTGAACTAAAAAATGCAAATCCTGAGTCTTACTGCATCCCAGTCTCCAGGGGTGGGACCTATGCCCTGATAGTCGACCAGCCTCCTGAGAGCTGCAATGCACACTGGCGTTTGTGAGCCCTGCCGCAGGGGGTGATGCAATAACCCACTTAGCAAGACCCAGGTCTGAGAGCGATCAGGAGACGGGGTGTGGGGCTCGGCCGTGGAGACCCGGCAAACCTCCCGCTTCACCAAAACCTCCCTCTTTCACTACGGATGCCTAGTGAAAATGAGGAGGAGCGGTGGCTGCCTGACTGCTCTCTGGCTCCCCGAGGGCCGGGGTGATGATGTACTGTTCGTTCCTGCCGATAAAATCGCATGCCTCAGTCCATAAATGAGGTTTGCTTTGCCTTTTCTCCTCTCTTGTCCTCCAAGAAGGGACTGATCTCTGTAAATACTACATGTTGATCTCTTACCACTGCAGCCTGGGCGGAGGCCACTGGGCCCACCCCCTGCACCTCTCACACTTATTACAGACGGGAATGGGCCTTTCTCCTCCAACTGGATGGCTCCAGCTCTATAAATGAAACCTTGACCTTTAGAAGCAGCACTGATGAGAGCTACTTCATTTTCCATACTTTCCTGTTTCCAGTACATGGTGAATTCTTGGCAAAGAGTCCCTTTCTCATAGCCGAAAACACTGGCAGGCCACAGGTGTGGGGATCTCAGCTGGGAAACATGAAATTCCATTAATGTCCCCAAAAGCACACACGTTGGGGAGAGAACTCTGCCCATGACTAATGAGAGAGTCACTCTTAATGAAAAAATAACAGAGAGGATTAAAACGCTCATCCCTTTCTCTCAGCGTCCGGATTAGGAGCGCCTAGGGTTACCAGGCCGTCATAAACCACCGTCTGCTTCCCACTCTGAGTCCAAGCACCAGCACGCCATCGCTGCCAGGGCGGCCGTCAGCCCGGCCGATACAAACTCCCAAGTCACCCTGGAACGATCTGGGATAACTGGGATGGAAGAAAAATGCATGGTGACCTTTAACAAGCCCTACTATGGAGACAGCGGAGGAGAAGACTCTCGAAGGCTGGGAGGGAAGAGATGGCTGGACCATAATGAGGGCGATTCCCGCCAGCAAACTCACGCCCGTTCAGACAGGGACGGCAGGTCGTTTTCTCAGGCAGCAGCCCGGCGCGGCTCGCTCCGTTGCGGGGAAGGCCGCCCTCTCTCCCATCGCCCCCAGCGTGAACGCTGCTGGCAGCAGGAACATTGCAGCTGGCACGCACCATGAATCACGGGCCCCTGAGCAAGTCTCCGCGCTAATTTGTGCCTGTTTCCTCATCTATTACCGGAAAATCTAGTACCATCTGCTTATCTCATAAGGACTGGGACGATGAAGGGAGGCGATAACGCACAAAGCACTGTGAACAGCAGATTCAGGGGCGCAGGGGCGCTGCAGACCAGGCACTGCGCAGACGCTATCTGCGCTCTCACCGATTTCTCCGGCAGCCCTCGGAGGGAGTGCGGTTGCTTCCACCCTGCGCAGGGGGAAACCACGATCACGGACACCCTGAGTATTTGCTGGTAGTTAAAGAAAAAAAAAAAAAACAGACAAAATAATAGGTCTCTGAAAACTAAATCACTGTTCAAATTGAGACACCCTGATCCAAAGGAGCTGTGAGATGAGTTTGTCCAAGGTGCTAATTGCAATCGATTAGGATGGGCCTGGGAAGGGCAATGTGGGTAGTCCAGAATGCTCTCCCGTGTTCCACAGCCATGTGCTGAAAGAGGGGCGATGATGAATTAGCTGCAAGACAGCAGCTGATAAGTCGGCCGATTTTAATTCCTGAAATGATTGCTGCTGGGCGTGGTCACACTCGCTTCCACTGCTGCTGCTACCATGGGATGCCTTCACTGAGCACTTACTCTGGGTAAGTGGGCTCGCCCCCCTCCGCCGCCCCCCCCCCACACAGTAGAAGTTTGCATCGGCCTTCGGGTGTTTAATAGCTGGTTTAGGGAGATAAGTCATTTGTGCATATAAATCAAACAGATAGTCAGGGTGTATGTGCTGGGTGCCAAGTGAGAAGAGCAATTGATACGTAATTAATAACCAGTCAAGGGTTCAGATGGACTGAAGGGTTCCCAGGATGGGCCCGCTGTGGGAGGAGTGGTGGGAGCGCTGGGTAACCAGAGACACGTGGCTGCGTCATCCCAGGCAAAGGGAAGGGGCAGGGAGGCAGGAATGCACAGGGCATGTCTAGAACTCAGGCAGGGAGATGGCAGAGGGCAGGTTGAGAGCTGACTAAGGACATTTTATTTCATGGGCCATGGGTGGTGCCCAAAGTCTCAGAACAAGGTATAGTAAAAGTGGTCAAGCTCTTCTGGTTTATTTGTAAAACTCCCTCCACAAGTGATTCATTTCAAATAAAAATCAAAATGGCTGTGTCTCACTATAATTTGTTGCTCCTGGTGCTACCTAAAATAGTACTTAAGGCAAGTCCATTTTAATCGTCATCCCTACTCACGTGGAGCTTGCTGTATCACTCACAAGGAAGCTGTTTAAAAATAGTATGCCTTAGAGGTGAAGATCGCAAGGACAGGTGCGAGACTCAAGCCCCAGGGAAAGTCCGCACCCACCACGAAAGAAAACACAAAATGAAAATCACTCTTTTCAGGGAGAAGAAACTTACTTATTCTATGATGACAAAGAGAGCAGGACCCTAGAGTTTGTGGGGCTTGGAAGACAGGGACTATCCCACATCGGGTTAGGACACGGAGAAGGTGGAGTTTCAGTGGATAATTCCTTTTCGCTATTGTTACAATTCAGTTACAGTTCGCTACAGGACAGTGTTACTACAGCAGCCACCCTCGGAGACATTTATTTCAGTAATCCTAAAGGTAGCGGCATCCTTATAACGCACACACCTCCCTAATCCCGTCTGAAAGAGGCCATCGCTTTTCAGAAGGACACTGATGGGGAAGAAGGAGCAGCACTTAGAGTCCTCAGGGCAGGTGTGTGGTTGGAAAAGGCCACAGTGGTCTTCTGTCCTTCCTGTCTCCCCCGCTTCCTAAGGACCGCCCCCTACCCCAGGCCAAGCTCTGCTGTCCTGAGGAATTATGAGATGACAGCACAAGTTTAAGTCTGATGAGGACACCAAGAAGGTTCTCCAGAGTCCCTGGTGTGGGTTTAAAGATGCGGATATTGGATGAGGTGGTTTGCGGCAGGGGTGCTGCTGTCTTCTCAGCAAGTCGGCTGTTTCGGAGGGCATCCACCTAGAAGGCTCTCCAGAGCTGCCTTCTCGTGGGAACAGGAGATGCCTAGGACATTGTCCATGGTTTTAGAGGACAGAGCCAGATGTGAACATGTTCTGCCCCAGGCTGCAAGGACCGGTCACCCTGCTCAGCCACCCAGCGCTCGCAAGTGAGGACTTTTCACCGCTCCCTGATAAGAAGTAACTTAATTTTCTGAAGGGTTTATACAATCTTCTAGTCCTGTTTTGTGGGTAGACTTTCCTCCTTGCACCGCAGCAGGGGCACTGGGAGCAAAGCAGGGGGTAGGAAACCTTTACTTAAATGCGTAACTTGAGAAGAGGTCATTACGCATGGAGCCTCCTGGGACAAGGACCCCAGAAAATCCCCCTAAACACCCTTTCCTCCACTTCTATTAAAGAGAGAGAGAGAAAGCTGGAGGAGCTGATATTTTCTTACAGTTTCCTTTTTCCTGACTCTCCCTGTGCAAAATGATGTAGTTGTTTACTTTAAAGCTCAGGAGTCGGCCAGCATTGTACGAAAAGCTTTCCCACAAAAAACCCACAATAAGACAAACTCCTTTCCATGATGTTTTAGCAATTAGCAAGACATGAACAGGCTGGCTCATGCTCTCACTCTGGGATCTGCTCCTTCCTCCTGTCCCAGGAGCCAAGCACCCTGTTTATTGGGGACACGGGAGCACTTTTCATTCCCTGGGGGTTGGGGGTAGTGTGAGGAGGGGCATAAAGATGTCAGTGACAAGGAACAAATGAGATCTTCACAGGTCCCATCTCGAGGCCACTCTCAGGGCTCCCTCTGTTCAATCCTTCATGAAGTGAAATTCCGAACCTCAGTATGCTTATCCCTGAGATGGGGGAACAGTAACACCGTCAGAGGCGTGGCGAGAGCAAACCACCTGTCGGCCTGCTATCTGAGGCAGCGCGGCAGCAGGGTGAGCATGAGGACAGAGGCAGCGGAGACGGCCTGAGCCCACATCTCAGTCCCACCACGTACCAGCTGTGCGACGCTGGAGAAGGCGTTCTGCCCCTTCTCGTCTGAGACCTGCCTCAGAGAGCCCGCGCAAGGGGTACATTCATCAATGCCTGCCAAGAGCTTTAAAAGTGACTGGTACATAGTAAGTGCTGCAGAAATGTCAGCTGCTATAATTTTTGGCTTATAGAAAATGTTCTATAAATGTCTGCTGCTGGGGATGACAATGACAAAAGCTGTTTTCAATGGGTGGCAGGTATGGGGGAGGGCGGCCCGGAAAGGGACATGTCCTGGGCAGAGCACAGACATGTCACAATCTCGAAAGCACATGTACATATACAGCTTAAAAGCAGAATTCATTTATAATAGGATGGAAAATGGAAAGATGCCTATGGTTTTCATAACATAAATTATCAACTGAAATGTTTGGCTACATCTTCTCGGCTGTAAAGCACGGCTCAAAAAATGCTGAGAAGCCCCAAAGTTGTGGAAACTAGGGAAGATTTCTCCCCTAAGAAGAGCTGCATGCTAAAAAAAAGTCAGGCAGGGCTGGGTGACTCCCAGAACTCTCAACCTGTGGAAAGGGAGGCCAGCTTTCCTGTGGATCACCCCTCGATTCAGCCCCAGCTCGGCCTTGGTCTTGGGTCAGGAGATGGGACCACGCTTCATCCTCCCAGCTAAACAGACCCTGTGAGCAGTTGCCACACTTCCTGTCCTTGAGACAGCCCTCGCTGCCAAGGGCAACAGGAAAGTCAAGGCTTTCGTGGCAAAATAATGATAGGCAGACACTGCACTCGCGCTCGGTTTTCACTCGTGAGAATTTTTTGGAGGGGCATCATTATTTAAAGTGCAGATATATGCAGTTTGGATACCTCCGTGGTCTTGTTCTACTCTCCTATTATAAAGTACACCCACAGAAGAATATATAAAACATACATATATCTATTTTAAAGAATAATCCAATAAAGCAAACTCTCTCTTAGCCAGGAAGCATCTTGACAAATAGATCACTGCTGGTCCTCAGAAGCTCCTAAACCTCTCAGAAGGCAGCCCCTCCCCTCCCGCGCTGCCTCCCCACCCAGGGATTATCATCATATGGACTTTCCTGGTAATCACTGACCTATTTTCTTCTTTATAGTCTCACCACCAACGTGTTTATCTCCAAACAAGATATTGTTGAGCTTTTCCTCTTTGGGGACTTTATATAAATGTAGTTTTTCTGCAGGTACCTTTCTGGGACTTAAATCTTTTATTTGTGGGTCCTTCTTTTTAACCACGAGTTCTTATGGCTCAGGTTTCAGTTCCTGAGGGGGTATTCCTCTTCCTCTTCTAAAACTATCCTTAAAAAGAAGTCCCTCAAGTATTCTCCTTAACCTATCATGGCACAGCCACTGACCGGATTCATTCTGTTCCCCTGGACGAAAATTGCCACATTTAGGTAAGCTGCGGTCAATTCCTCAACTTTTCAATTCAAATATCATTTCCTTACATCAAAGTGACATTTTTGGATAGATGTAAAGATCAAAGAAATACATTCAAACCTTTCAAATTATACCATCTTCCAAAAAGACACTTCATCTTCTCCAAGCACCAACCCTTAATGGTCTTGCACCGTCAACTCTGGTTCTTTCTGGTTTTGTCCAACTGCTCACGCTCCTGCTCCTTCCTTTTCTTATCCTTTACCTTCGTGGTCTAAACGGCTCTTTTTATAAAATTGGGATTTTTAAGTTTCACATCTTTACCTTAACTTTTGAACGATTTGTAGAGAATAAAAAAAAAAAAAAAAAAACCTCTAACCTTGTGTTTTGTTCCTCCCACCAAAATGCGTGTTTGGATCAAATGGGCGTTTTAGTCTCATAACCCCGCAGAGGAGGGAGGAACATCTGAGTGCTTGCGTTTTCTGCTGAAGTGCGTGCCTTCAAAATCCAGGAATTAACAAGTAGCTCAAGAACTAAACAGCGCCCCGCCTCCCGGGATGTAAAGGTACAGGAGTCACACGGTTTTTGAGCTGGGAGCATCCACGATTTTGAGTTTTTGGAAGGACGGAGTTTGTTCCCAGTGGCATCCACAGGATACTGACTTCCTGTGTTTACCCAGCGCCCGGGACAACAGGCTCTCCCCGGTTCCCTTGGCGATGAGCTGATTTTTCCCCTGAGATTACTGTGGTTTAAAGCAGCAGACATCAACACTGGGCGCGGCAGCTCCATGGAAAGATCTGAACTACAGAAACATCTCCATCTGTCTCAAAGGTTTTCACACCACGTTGTGACCACATGGAGCCAATCCCATTGATTCAAACGGGCTTTCACCAGCTCGCTCGCCACCCATGAGTCTTACTCTGGGGACAAAGCCCTTCGCACGTGACGGGAGAGCGCCCTCCGAGTTGCAGGAGGATGCCTACTACTCCAGCCCACTCGCAGCTTCTCTTTCTCCGACTTGGGACGATAACTTCCGTACCACTCACTGCTTCATAGCACCATGCTTCATTTTCCGGTTCACCTGCGCTAAGTCTTGCCTCCCTTAGACAGTCTAGACATTCTATGGCCAAAAAAAAAAAAGATTTTTTTTTATCCCTGGCATACCTGGTACTGAGCTGAAGATGTACCAGATATTGAGAAATGCCAACCATCTAACCTGTTCTAAAGCAGAACCCTTCTCCCCTGGTCGATGGTGGGCATTCCACGCGTCTTCCCTCCCCTGGTACCACTGCTGTGTTTAAGGTGCACAGTTCCGTTATTCTGCTGAATACCTCCACACGCCAGCCAGTTCCATCTGGCAATCCAAACGGATCCTGCCAGTCCAAGGTGTTTTCCAGGGAATTCTTCTGTAAACATTTTATTAAAGGAGTTGGCTTTTGTAAGGTGAACAATCACACCTAAATTTATTTATTTTTAAAGGTCAGTTTTTATTTTCAAGTTTTCTTCTAGTGGACCTACTTATATACTTCTTTGCGAAGTTCATTTCCAAGTTACTACCTTAAGAAGTACTTCCCATATCCTTAGTAAATGCCCCCAAAGGAACAGACCTCTGGGTGCGTTAGCGTCTGGGAGTATTTCAACTTCAGTGGTATCGCGTTTCATTTGGTTGCCTGTGTGTTTTTACTGTTAACATTGGTGAATCTAGAAAAATCTTCATAAACCAGGGCTTGATAAAGGAGGTTGGATTTAACCTATCACTCAAACAGCAAAACAAAGCGGGCGTGAGTTAGGTAATGATGGAAGAGACAGTGAGAACAAAGGCATCGTTTTCCCCGCCGCTCCCACCCTTGAACTTGTACTGAACACCCCTTCCACGCCCCTCTTACAGGACTGAGGAAGGCCACAGACCCACTGCCATGTGTAACCCTCAGTGGGTCAGGCCCAAACCAAGCTCCAGAGTCAGGGCTGGATAATGAGCTTAGTTCCCTAGCAACCTGCACACGCGTGTCCCTGATAAAACGGATTACACACTGCTGAGGAATCACATGTAAAGACCCCACTGACCCAACAAAAGAGTTAATTTGCACCTCCTGCCACACCACCGTGTAGATGGAGAGAACTCGTCTGCCCGGGCACCCTGCCGGCGCTCTCCCCGCAACGCCACGGTAAAAATAAAATGCTCCGGCGGCGCCAGAAGTGGGTGCTTCCACTTCCTATTGCTGCTGCCGAGAAGGTTCTCATAACAGGAAGGAGAGGCGCTGTTTTTCCTTTTTTTACTTTCCCAGTACAATTCAGGTGGCCTAAAATCCACCCCCAAAGAGTTATTCCAGGGTGCCCTGGGCAACGGACGTAAGTGGTCTGGTCACCCCACTATACAGGATGGGGCAGAAGAATGTTTGCAGTTGTTCATATGGAAAATAATACAATAATTAATAAATAATGATACAAGAACAAACTCTGCTTCGTATGCTCACAAACGTAAACCAACTTTTGCTCCCCCCCCACCCCCCCATAAACTGACCAACTGCCATTTTATATACACCTTGGCTTTTTGGGAGTTCATCAGTCCTTGGGAGTCTAATCTCTCCTGGTCATCAGACAAAATGAAGTTTCTGGAAGCCAACTACAGTAGTGCCCCCCGAATCCATGGTTTTGCTATCAGGGGCTTCAGTTACCCGTGGTCAACCGTGGGCTGGAAATATTAAATGGAAAATTCCAGAAATAAAAATTTCATAAGTTTTGCATTGGCTGGTGTGTCTCAGTGGACTAAGTACCAGCCTGCAAACCAAAGGATCGCCGGTTCGATTCCCAGTCAGGACACAGGTCTGGGTTGCAGGCCAGGTCCCCAGCAGGGGGCGTGTGAGAGGCAACCATACATTGATGTTTCTCTCCCCCTCCACCTCCCTCCCTCCCTCCCTCCCCCTATCTCTAAAAATAAATAAATAAAATCTTTTAAAAAATTTCTTAAGTTTTAGCCCAGCTGGTGTAGCTCGGTGGATTGAGCGCGGGCTGGGAACCAAAGGGTCCTGGTTCGATTCCCAGTTGGGGCACATGCCTGGGTTGCAGGCCAGTGAGAGGCAACTGTACATTGTTGTTTCTCTCCCTTTCTTTCTCCCTCCCTTCTCCTCTCTCTGAAAATAAATAAATAAAATCTTTAAAAAAAAAAAATTTCTTAAGTTTTATATTACACACCACTGAGTAGTGTGATAAAAGCTGATGCCGTCCCACCCTGTCCCCGCAGTGCTGTGCATCGTCCCTTTGTTCAGAGCAGCCACACTGTCGACACTGCCCCACATTAGTCACTTAGTAGCCACCTGGGTTATCAGACTGACCGTTGCAGAATCCCAGGACTTGTATTCACGTCACCTTCATAGTGGCCTAACACTATGTCACAATCCCTGTCGCTCGCCTCACCGCATCTCACGCTAGGCACTGTATCACCTCACATGCGCACATGCAGGGTGGACACGGTGCAGTAAGGTACTCTGAAAGAGGGAGAGACCACCTTCATATAACTTTGGTACTGTATATTGTGGTAACTGTCCTATTTGATTATTGTTGTTAATCTCTGACAGTGCCTAATTTATAAAGTGAACTTTAGCATAGGTATGTATGCATAGGGAAAAATAGTCTGTGCGGGGGTCAGTGCTACCTGCGGTTTCAGGCATCCACTGGGGGTACTGGGCTCTGCGCCCCGCAGATGAGGGGGGACTACTCTACCTGGGTTTGTACCCAGGACCTGCCACTTCTGACTGCGTGACTTCTCTCTGGGCTAACAATCTACCTCAGAAGGCTGATATCAAGATCAAATGGGTTGATACATGTAAAATGCTTCATATTAAACCTGGCGTGCAATGAGTACTATATGAATTTTTGCTCTAATTGGTATTATTGGGCCAAGGATGCCCCTGAAATGGAAGGCGGCGACCCGCCTGGCTGGTGCCCTTGAACGAGACAATGATAATCCCTCCTGGAAGATCTTCTGATGTGGGACCATCGGCCACTGAAAGCGTGTTTGGATTTGGAGCCCAGACACAGAACGGCAGCCTGTGGACACAAAGGCTTTGATCAAGGCAGGAACATTTCCCGAGCTGAGCGTGGAAAAAGAAGACCAGACAGAAACACGTTCACGCGTGCATTAGAACAAGCCTGCAGTGGTCCCACAGGTGGTTCCCAGGGAGCTGCACCGTCACAGGTCTTCACAGTCAGATTCAGGGATCTTACAGGCCATGTCGCGTAGCTCCGCTCTGTGTTCTCCCCCGTGTTTTATCACGAGTGGAGAAACCAACCCCCAGAGAACTGTCTCACAGACAGCACTGGTGGCAGAGGCCAGAGCTAGACCCACCACCTCTTGACCCCCGGTGCCCTTTCCTGCATCCTGCGTTAACTGCAAATCAGTGTGGCACGCAGGGACAGGAGGAGCCAAAGGGGACACACCCACCACCTGGCAAGACCTTCAAAGCCAAGGCAGTGAGGGCCGGCAGAGCTATCGGAAGGGCCTGAGACCACCAGAAGGAACAGTCCAGGCTGTATGAGAAGCCCATTGCTTAAGCTGAGTAACCTCAACAGGCTGAGTAGGAGGTTCTCTACAAAGTGCCCATGTATAAAACATCGGCCCACGATCAAAATTCAGCATGAACCTAAAAATAAACACACTAAAGAAAAAAAGGTAAATCCTGAAATCCAATAGATGGCACGGCTGGGGATACTGGCATTCTGACGTCAACCGATGAGGAAGCTGGCTTTGTCTGGCGAACGGCTCAGATAACTGGGGCCTCTGGTTTTAGATTTCGAGATGAAACTTTTTATTTGAACTCAATCATTACGTACCCATTGGACTGTGGGCAAATGGCACCTTAGAAGTGTACAGGTCATATAACCCAAATTGGCAGCAATCTAAGTTCTCGTTTCTCATCAGTCCAAGGTTACACAACCAATATTTTCTAGAGTAGCAACTGGAGCATGCTACTTTCTCCACAAGCAGGCAGCCTTCCCAAATGTAAGCGGAAATGGAATGGCCTCTGATGGTTCTGCTTTCAGAAGTTCTTCCACTGCCTCTGGACCTGTGAGTTACTCAAACAGCCTCCTCACCAGTAGCTCTGCTTTGTATTTTTCCCTTCAACCCACACCTCACAGAGCTGCCACATTGTGCTTCCTATGTTATCACTTCCTGCACACCTGCCAGGAACCCTGTACCTGCAGACTAGGTCCAAACTCCTTGTCTGGCATTGTCAGAAGCCCACAGCTGAGCCAGAATCATCTCCTTATGAAACTGTCTTCCTCATGGTCTCCCAGTGGGCGCCTGCTATTTCAGCATATGTCATTACTCTTCTTAGTTTAGGGGTTTCTTCCTGAAGCTCCTCCCTCCCTGAAACTTGCTGCACCCTGCTCCTCACCCTCCAGCCAGAGACTCCCCTTCAGAGCACATGGCTCCTCCGTGGTGGTCCTCCCCCACAGGATGCAAGGGTACGAGCGCTGGTCTGAATCCCAGCTTTATCACTAAATTACGTGTGTGACCCTGGCCAAGTTGCTAAGCCTCCCTGAGGCTCAGTTTCTGCACCTGCCCAGAGAAATGAGAACAATACCCCATGGAACTTGTGTAAGATTTATGAAATTAGTTCTTGCACAAGGCTTGCCACATAATAGGTGCTCACTAAACCACCCCCTTTTTTATCACATACTACTACCTTTATTCTAAGTGAGTATTTGATACACAGATATTGTCATCTCTCTTTGAACATACGAGTCCCAGTCCCTGCTCTCTCCCCAGGGCACCTGACAAGTGTCTGGCACAGAGCAGACCCTCGTGTTTATTACGGAGAAGGCCCATACCCAGGTCCCATGCTCTCTCTCTTTCTATGATAGAAAACCTTCTTCCGTGAGCCGAGTGCCCTACGCACATGCTTTTAGGTATTGTGTCCTGCAGGTACCTCTCTCAGTGACCCAACCACATGAGACACAGCACGCACAGAGAACGCCAGAGACGCGCGTTTTGAATCTGCTTCCGGAATTCCAGCTCCTCTCCAGTCTCAGGAACACGTGTGTGTTAATAACGGGTGGGCACTTCTAAGGAAACCTTCGGAGGACGGTGCCTGCTTATGCACACCCAACCACGCTGGGGCCGCTAAAAATCATCGAGGCTCACTCCGCACTCTCAGCAGAAGTTAGAGTGGTTTTACACTTTGTTGTTGTTGTTGTTGTTGTTGTTTCAAAATAAAATCCTTTCTTCAAACGGCGTTCTACTTGGAATACTAATACGTGAAGCAGCCAAAAGTGGGATTTCTCCAAATGGAGTAAGAGGAGGAGTGTGGACATCCCCTCACCATGGCACAGGCAGGGTCTACGTGTCCAGAAGTGTGAGTGAGCATGTGTGTTTTGCACACGTGCAAAGGGGTACTCCCAAGGCACCTAAATCCAAAAGCTAATTCAAAAACTACAACTTAGAAGAATATGTGAAGAGTTTAGGAGAATGGGCAACTGTACTGCTTACTGGCGAAAACACAGCTACTAGACAAACATATAGACAAATGAATATAATGTCAAAGGAATTTAAATCTTGCTCACATGACTGACCTATGAAATAGGTCAATGTCAGATTCTTTACAAATGGTACTGCAGTTTCTGTTATAGAAGGAGAGAAACACAAAGGGTAGGAGGTGGTCCTGTGGCACAGAGGCCATGCCACCTCCGGGCACCTCCGGGCAGAGGGTTCTGCCCCACTTCCTGCTTACCTCGGCTGCACAGGAAGCCAAGGATTGACTGGGGACCTGCAACCCACAAGCGCTGGATTTCTCTACGGGAAGCCCTCAGGTACTGTAGGAACTTAGAAATCATTTGGTTGAAGACTATTTAGTGAGAACAAAAGCAGTTTCAATATATATCACTTGGTGAAATAGTTTCATAGAGGGGTATGGTACCAGTTTTATAAATATATACATATAAACAGATAGGTGTTTTTGAACTGGGATTATACACAGCAAAACGTTAATAGTCACTAGAATAATTCCTACTGTCCTCTCTGAATTTTCCAAATCTTTAGCAATTAACAAATATTCTTTGTCATAAAAAATTAAATATTCAATATTATTATTATTATTATTTAAAAGCCAAGGCCAATAGTTTCTGAAGGAGAACGAAGCCGTGAGTTCTGGGCACTACTCAGAGGCCAGCATTTTTCACACTGGGCGCCAATAAACACGTTCCAATGAGGCTAGGGAATGCCAGCTTCTTTATCACTAAATCCCTCGGCAGGTAGCGTGTCGCCCCATGACGCCCATGGCACGGCGCATAGTAGGTGCTCAGCAAACGATGGCTGAATGGACCAGCATGAAGGCCTCGTCCTGCTCCAGCCCATTTTGGACGTAGTTCCTGTTCATGCCCCTCGCTCCTCCCTTCCCTCTTGCTCTTGCAGAAAACAGAAACATTTCTGGAAACAGGCTGCTACTCTCACCAGCTTAATGGGCATTCATTTTTTTAAAATTCCAATGCCATGAGTGCAAATAAAATAGATCCTTTCTCACATGTGGGGACAGCAAATGGGACGTGGGGAGAGGGGACCTAGAGGTGAGTATACTTGAAGTAGAGAATTGGACAGGGGGGAGGCGCTGGAGACAAAATAATGCCCTGTCAGCCAACCTTACTCCCAGTCCTGGTCCGTGACAAACAGGTTGTGGGACCTCGTGGGGCCTGTTTTCTCATCCCTGAAGGGAAGTGACCATCCTAGCCTCACAGTGACATCATCAAGAAAAGGGGGGATGATGAAGGTGGGAAAATGTCTATGTGAAGGCATTTTTGAAAGCAACTGCCCTATTCTAATGCAAGGTTTCCTTAGAGGCAAAGAAGTTACATAAATCAGCAGCCTCCTAGATTAAGAGCCAACAGGTAGACCTCTGCCCTGGGGATATGTTGTTTTATCACACAGAATGCTTCCAGACCTGGTCCACCTCCTCCAGGAAGCCTTCCTTGATTACAAACACCATGATCTATTCTCTCTGATTGGCTTGGGCACTCCTGACCTGTCTGCACACACACCTTCCCCCACTACCGCACCCCACCCTCCACTTTCTCTTTCTCATTCCCCTTCCAGTCCTCAGAGCCCTCAGATCATCCATCCTTACATGAATAGAGTTTATATAACCCCATGAATCTGACAGAAGCCCTGGCAGAAAAGTCTTGTCACGCCCTGCAGTGACTTGCACGCAGTAGAGCCTCACCGAAGGTGTCCTCGTTGGCTGATTGGAAGAAAGGGCAGTGCTGAGCAGCCCTCGCTCTGAGGCCAGAATGATCTTCAGGACTGAGGAGATGGAGTTTGCTGGAGTCTGATCGCTTCGACAGCTGATTCTACCAACGCTCAGCACGTACCTTCTATCACCGGGCTCATTTCTCTAAAATCTGTCAAACACTACTGCGGCTATCTCGATTTGAAATCTTTTATTGGCAATCATATTGATTCCCACAGGGCTGCTGGCCCACAGACAAACTCTTGGTGGTGAACATCCCAATCCACTCTTGTGAGGCATTCACCAAACCCAGCGAAGCCCCTCCAGGCCTCCCTTTGGAGGTGGTGCTGCCTGGCGTTGTATGCTCCTGGGGGAAGAGACCCCTACTTCATTCAACTGTTTGCCTGGCTCTCTTAGATTTCATCTGATGTAATCACCTCTTTTTTTTTTTTTTTTTTAAACAGAAATCTACCAGAGGCCTAATTTTTAACTTTGTAGTTTTCAGCATTCACATTTGCTGTTCTTCAGAGTTGATGGTCAAAATATATATCAGAGTTCCGTGAAACCAAAACTTTCCTGATGGTCAACACTCCTTCCAGCAGTTCTTACTCCATGCTCGTATTGATTATTAAAAGTCATCTGAAAAAATGTCTCCAGTTGCTTTTTAAGGATTTTTCCATTCTGCATTTCCCCCAGGGCAGTGAGCAAGGCTGGCCAAGGGAGACTTGCTAGGAGTTCACCCTGTGTTTCCTGCGCAGCAGCTCCAGGGGCAGAGCCCTGCTTGAGCTGGCTTCCCAGGCCAGGCGGGAAATGCCAAAGGGTGGGGGATGGGAATGACTACAGAGGGGATATTAACGAGGAGAAATCGGGGATGAACTTAATCACGTCAGGTTTTGTGGAATCCAGCTGGAAGAGATGATTTCATAGTGGAGATCCTACATAGAATCTAAAATTGCCTGAGAATTTCAGTTCCTGTAACTACAAAAACAGAAGCAAAACAAACCTACCACTCAGCGGCTCTCCTATCCCTAGGAGATTGGGTACCCAGGGGCAATTCCTGAAGTCACTCCTCCCCCTAAGGCCTGATTTACCAAACACGGAACTTTCAGAGCCCAGCTGAGCGCCCAGCCCAACGAGGCAGCCTCGAGAGTTACCCTCCCCTCCCCAGCAACCAGCTTCTGCTCCTACAGACCCTGGCAAGGATTCCCTCCTTCATTTTGCAAAGCCTCCTCCTTTCTTCCTCTCCTTCCTTGTTGTTCAGCCATTGTCACTTCCTTGGGAGAAGCAGGACTGGGGATTCTAGCTTTGGAAAAGTAATCATGAAAATGAGATTTGGGGATAAGTTCTAGGTCTCATCAGCCATCTCTTTGCCCTTATCCTATTCCTAATGCTACCCCTTCTTCAAGGTCCAGGTTAGATTCCACCTCTTCCAGGAAGCCTTCCAAACTACCTTCTGCAGAGCTTCAAAAGAATAACCTAAATGGCTCCATGGGAAGAGCAACTATGCTGTAGAATATCCTTCTTTGTGTCTTTGAGGTCCCTTCTCCCCACGAGACAGGGACCTCCAGGAGTTTAAGAGTTGATATCTTCTTAGCTTTGCAGCCCAAAATCTAACAGTGTCTGACACAGGAACAGATGCTCAATAAACACGTGTACATTCATTGAAATAATTATAGGCCATACCTTTTTCTTCTAACCAAGGAACAATTTGTGTGTGTGTGTGTGTGTGTGTGTGAGAGAGAGAAAACATCAAACACTGCTGCTAATTTAACACTATCCATTGAATCACCTGGCAGTGTTAAATACGAGATTTTTAGTTTCTCATGTATATCAACAGATAGTACAATTTCTATATAATTCTTTATGTCTTGTTGAGCACAGTGCCTTTACAAAATAATATTTATGCCCCGGGTTTTTTAGCTCTAGGACAGAGCACCCAAGAGGAATGAGGCTACCCCATCTTGGCTGGAGTCCAAAGTCCTTTGTCCCCTTTCATCCCCTACATTTGATCATTAATTAAATACAATTTTGTAGCTTCCTCTAGTTCTTTCAGTTTACTCTAGCATCCCAAAGAGCACATGGCGGGGTGGGAACTCAAGCCAAGCACTGGTTAAATTTGATTAAAGTTAATGTCATCCACTGAATTTACTGGCCTGTCTGCCTTTTCTCAGTAGCCCTGGAAGGCTGGAACCAGGTGGTGGCTTTTTTCCTTCCAGACCCCACAGAGAATGACCCGAGTTCAACCAGCCGAGGGCAGGTGGGCTTGCTACACAAAAGGACAAGTCACTCCTTCACCGCAACCTGGCCATTCAGTGGGCTGCAGGGACCGGAGCGAACCCGTGACCTGACTTCGCAAGTGACGCCCGTGGGTTTGCGCAAGCACTGCCATCGGTCACTCTGCCAGACCTGGTACCCGCACCTCATGCACATCAAGTGCCATCAGCAACCTGCGGAGTAACCGGAAGCCATGAGCAGCCCAACAGGAATGTTTTGATAGGGGCTGCTTGCGTCCTACGAAATGAAAAACAAAGGCTCACCTAAAAATAACTAAGCCTGCCTTTAAACACTCTTGATGCTCTGGATGTCGAAATTAAACAAGAGGGCAGAGATGCTATGTCTATTTGTACTTCACTATGGCATTGAGAGCACTTGATCACATCCTTTACCGTGTGTGACATCATGCCATCAGGGCCTGTGTTCCTCACCCACGTATACAGAGTCTTCATCGAAACCAGGTTCGAGGTGGCTCAGATGAGCTGTTCTTTCTTTTTAGGAAAAGTGAAACCTAAGGCAGGACTGACCTATGGCTACTGAGCCCAGCTGACCCTCCCCGGTGACTTCCCAAGCTCCACCATGGACAGGGGGCTCTCGGGACCCCGCAACTAGACTGGATGCCTCCTGGGATGTTGGGTCTCTTAGCAGTGTGTCCAGAGAAAGGATGCTAGTGTGGATCCCTGGCCAGGAAACCAGCTCAGACAGTGAAAGACGTGGCTTGACTGCTAGGGGCAGAGGAACAAGGGTGTTTCCCCACAGAGGGGACACTATTCGGAGTCGGGCACATGATGGAGCAATGTGGTATCATGGCAAGGCCCCTCCAGATTGGGGGTCCCAGAGACCAGGTGGTTAAGTCCACCTCGGCCCACGTGGAAAAACTGGGGGCAAAAGACTTTGACGTCTCTAAAATCTGACTTTCTCACTGGTGTGAAGAGTAGAAGAGAGAATTTTTAAAAATCTTCCAACCCTCTGATTCTGATAGTGAACAGTTATTACTAGGTGTGAGGCCCTGTGATAGGCGCCAGGGGAGATAAGGAAATACTGGACACATTTCTCATTAATCTAGAATTATGCTCAAGAGGGAAAAGAAGAAAGTTGACCTTGAGATTAATCCTCCACTATCGCACTGGGCTTTGCGCGTGTATGTGTATACACAAATGCACAGACCCACAAGTCTTAGGCATTACGTAACACACATCAGAAACAAGGGTAGCTAATGTAAGTCCTGTACTTGTTCAGAAATGGGATTTCCAGATTTTCTGAAGCTATTTCTCATTTTCTAAGGGATCAGAGGAATAAGAAAAATTCTATTAGACATGGTTCTCAGAATGGAATGGTGGGGCAGAGTTCGGGATCAAATAATTAGGGAACAGTAGATTAAATAAAGAGAACCTTTCAGCCCTGGCTGGTGTGGCTCAGTGGATTGAGCACTGGCCTGCGAACCACAGGGTCACTGGTTCGATTCCTGGCCGGGAGGCATGCCTGGGTTGCGAGCTGGGTCCCTCGTGGGGGACGCATGAGAGGCAACCTCATGTTGATGTTTCTCTCCCTCTCTTTCTCCATCCCTTCCTCTCTGTCTAAAAATAAATAAATAAAATCTTTAAAAGATAAAAAAGATAACTTTTCTTCTTTCATTGCAGGTCTCCTCAGGGACTTTAATAAGCAAATGTACATTGAGAAATTCCAAGAGAGGTCAAGACTGCAGTCTTCCAAACTACGGGCCACAGAGCGCTTGGCCCTCAGTGTTTCTCAGGTGAGGAGGGCCCCCGGAAATGCCCTTCGGGAAACAGTGTGCCGAAGAGACCATGTGTTTCTTGAAGTCAGGGGCTGGGTGCTGCGCACCACTGCATCTCCAGCACCCGGCACGTGGATATGATTAATAAATATATAATAAACTAACCATCTGCCACATGACCAAGTGAGTAACTGCTGAATTCTAGGCAGAAAGACTGGCATTCACAGTAACGTGGAGATGAGAGTACGCCACCGTCTGCGCTCCAAACGGGCACAGGTGAGAGTTTCAGGTGAGGCTGCCTTCGTCTTTCCAAGAAGCCCAGGGCTACAAATCCATAAGGCACCCGAAAAGACTCTATCTTTTTTCCTAAGAAAGAGGTAGTAAGAGCTTCTTAAAGAATGTTGGCATTTCTCTGCTTTACTAGCAATAAGGAATAACTCAGAGGTCAGACCCCATAAAGTACTGACAGATTATCTTCATTTCTTTACTGCCACCTTCTGGTTACCAGGTGCCTACGTGACAAATTCAAAATGTCACCTGTATTTGTATGTCACCATGGTGTTTTAAGCACTTGTTTACACCCTTTACCTCTCAGGACATTACGCAAGTTAAGAGCGGTAAGCGTGGCCTTTGTTCTTTTTCATTTGGCTTGAAGGCAGCACAGAACTTTAGGGATTTGCATAGCGATAGTGAGTCAGGAGCAGGTACCGGGTTCGGTCGTTTGGCTTTGTCCAGATACATCTGCAAAGAGTTCTCCTGCTCTCTCGTCCCCTCACAAATCTGATCTTGAATGGGAAATTCCATGCCCTTAAAAAAGAGGATGCTGTTCAAATACACCCTGACCTTTTCAAGGGTAGAATCCATTCCACTGTACAAGGTTTTTGAGAAAGAATGTGAAGTGCCTATAATTGATTTTTCACTGACAGTTGAGATACCATAGGCCCCCAGTGCAACTCCAAGATGGTGATCCACCAGCTTCGTCCTAAACATACCTTGGTCTGGAAGCAGCAATAGAGTTGGGTTAGGTACGGGTGTTTCCGCGCTAGAGCCAAAATCCTCTTCTCCGTCATTGTGCAGTCCACGTCATCGTCCTGCAGGATGACGTCCTTCTTTAGGACCTTCACAGCATAGACTTCATCTTTGCCTTTGAGCTCCGCCAGCATGACCTGCAATCAGCCAAAACCACCCTGTCAGTGTCTATGGGGAGGGAGGCAAAGGAAGAAATCCGAGTCATTACCGAACGCCTAGAAACTGACTCCTTTTCCCTATCATTTTACTATGACAGCCTTGCCAAATGTTTAGAAAAACTACCCGTCCCAATACAGCTATTACCATTGAATTCTTTTTAATCTGTAACACAGTGTCCAGGCAAAGAAGAGTTCAAATGCACGTGTGTTAAGTAAGTGTTCATATGTTCGCATACACTTGTCATACTTGCAATTATAGTGTAGTAAATAAAGTATTTTTTTTAACCAAACAGAAGTTCATAAACAGTTTTGTATAGTCTTCACCATTATCACGGTGTCTGATACTCAATTCAAATAAATGCATCACAACTTATTTAACCTTTTACCTCCTATTAGACACTTGAGCTACATATAATTAATAAGTATTATATAAAATTGCAGAGAGTATTTTTGTATATATAATTTTTCTCTTTCTTTTGGGTCATATCCTCAAGATAGGAAGCATTAGAAGTGGATTATTGGGTTAAATATTCACATATTCCTAACATTTAAAAAAAGGATGTACAGTATAATCTGCCACTAGCAACAGTGAAGTACTTTAGTTGCATGGCAATTTACCAATACTGGGTGCTTTCACCTAAAAAGTTGTTTTGTTCATGCAGTGGGTATGAAACATTACCTTAACACTGTTTTAATTTGCAACACAAATTTTTAAATATTTGTTTTCTAATTAAATTTCTTTTCTGTGAACTATTTTTCAGTTTCCTCAGTCTAGTCATCTTCAGTTTTATATTATTTTCTTATGTATGTGTATGAGTTTGGTATATAAAGATACTAAGACTTTACTTTCTGTTAAGGTTTTTCTAAATTTGTTTTATAATTTTCTGTTATTTTTTTCCTATTAGATAGGATCATTTATCTTTTTTTTTAAAAGATTTTATTTATCTATTTTTAGACAGAAGGGAATGGAGGGAGAAAGAGATAGGGAGAAACACCAATGTGTGGTTGCCTCTCACGTGGCCCCCCTGGGGACCTGGCCTGCAACCCAGGCATGTGTCCTGACTGGGAATCGAACCGGCGACCCTTTGGTTCGCAGCCCGCGCTCAATTCACTGAGCTATACCAACCAGGGCAGATCATTTATCTTTATGTAGTTGAATCTCTCCTTGTTTCCCTTTGTGGTTTCTCCTATAGTTTTAAAGCCAACAATATGATTCCTTCTCCAGAGAACAAATTAACAGTTCTATTTCTTGATATTTTTATACTCATTTCCCTACCAACATTGTAACAGGGTGACTTGGCCAGTGTTTTAACAATATTAAAACCTGTGCCTGTGCGGAGCCAGGGAGACTGGCGTGACTCTAACCCATGATGGGTGCAGTGGGAGGGGCTTGCTGCACCTGCCACAGCAGCTTGGAGGTGGTGTCTATGCCATGGGGCCACGCCTGCCCGGACTAACTATGGCAGCCAAGAGAGACAGAGAATTTGGGAGTGCTAGCCGGTGTTGCTGATTGTGAGAAGAGCTGGAAATGGGGTTACAGAGGAAGTTCCAGGTTGGGGTTTAAACAAAAAGATTGGCCACATGTGGGACAATGTGGGACCTTGTGGGACCATGTGGGTCAATAAGGGGTGACAGGACTCTTGCTGGTGGGCCGTGAGGAGGTGCCACATGGTTTTGGACTAAGAACTGGAGGTCGCGGCGACACAGCTGATGGTGCTGGGAACTGAGGGAGGCCTGCCCAGCCGAGCATGGATTTCTGGGAGGAACCAGGAGAAATGAGCTGTGGACTTTTGTTTTTTTCTCCTGGAGGACGGTACTTCTGACTGCCACGCTCTGAGACTGGCCTGATTGGGCAAAGTGGTGAGGGCAGGACTGTGTGTTCGTGGGTGTATCTTAGTTTCTAAAGGCAGTGAGATTTAACAGCAGAATTCCGCCATTATTCTAAGCCTGTATAACTTAAATAGTCCCCTTCCTTTTTACCAAACCCTGGCATTGAAAGCGACAGTCCTGAATATGGTGGCAGGCATGAAGAATCTAGAGTACAAAAAGACCCAGGTACGAGGGTTGTTTCTGTAACAATGTGAGTGGCCTTTCTCCCATTCGGTAATTAACTCCTCAGAAAAGTTCCAGAGGAAGTTGTGAGAACTAAAGAGCAGTAACTCAGAAGCTCAGTGAGGAAATTCAGGATGTTAACTTGAAGACCTGTAGCTGCCCACACACAATACAAACTCCTTAAAACTGGCTCACTTTGACGGTGATTTTTCCTAAGAAAAACATCTAAAATGCCCCAGAGTCATCCCAGTTCCCATCCTGCCTACCTATACCACATGGAAACCTGGAGACTTCGAGGCAGCACGTTTCCCTGGAATCTTGCTCACAGTGAAACCTGCTCACCTGCTGGAGTTACACCTGCCAGAGGAGTGGGGTCTGCTTCTCCTGTAGCCAGTCTCTAAAGAATGTGATACTTCAGCCTTTGCCATTCAAGTAAACCCAGTCACCTTCCTGAAGCACTGCTCTCAGACTGAGATGGGGCGGGCGAGGTGGGCCAGCAACCGGGCCCTGTGCCTGGGGGCTTCACTAAGCCGTTCTCTTTGGAGTGGAGCGGGGACCGGAGGCTCTGTCCCTCAGCAAGCCTCCTGACTCACAGGCTGGCACATGGGGGCATGTGACCCCGCGCCCACCCCCTCCAGGAGCTCCCAGAGGCAGGGCTCCTCTGCTCTGGGAGGTCCTCGGAAGACAATGCCCGTCCACTCCCAGGTGTGGCTTTGCTAGGAGCCAAAGAGCCATGGAATCACCAGGGATCACAGATGAAATGTTAACCAGCTTCCTAGGCTCTCTGCCCTTCTATCTTTTTGCTAAAATGAACAGGAATTATTGTTCCATCTCACCCCACCTTCAGAATGGTGGCGGATCGCCATGAGTGCTTTATTTGAGCACCCTCTGCCTCCACGCCGCACACCACTGTGCCCGTCTCCATGGGGAGCAGGCAAGGGAGAACAGCACCTCGGGCAGAGGACCCTGATCCAAGATAGGAGGTGGTGATCCCCACCCTCTTGCCACAAGCAGAAGATAAACAAAACATTTAGTAAGTGCCAGAAACATCAGTTGCACAATAGTTGATTCCCAAAGTAACACACTCTAAGATTTGTTTTGAGCCCTGAGTTCACTAAGGGCAGAGATTCTAGAGTTCATTTTCTAAGTCTCTGTAATGAATTAAAACCAGAATTTCAGATGGCTCTGCAGGAGGGAAGAAACGTAATGTTACTCGTATTGATAATGAAATGCCAAGCACATATAAAGCAATGTAAACCTTCAGAGTACTTTCTCACCCACCAGGCCACTTGGTGCCTGTCCCCATTTGACAAGTGGGATACAATGAATCCCAAAGAGATAAAATGCCTCCACAAAAATCCCACAGCCAGTTAAGAGCAGAAGCCCAGCTCCGATGTGCTTGACCTCAGGCCACTTCCACTCAGTGAGGAAAACCTAACAAGACCGGGTAGAAAGTTCATCGCTTAATCTCACATCAAACAAACGAGGGACAGATGCCACAGGGCTCCACCCACACAGCCCACAGACCTTGCCAAAGCTGCCTTTGCCCAACACTTTGATGAAGTTGAACTCCTCCAGGCCCAAGCGCTTGGCCTGGCCTTGCCGGACTTCACCGTTCTCGCCAGGGCTCGCCAGCTGGCCATCCATGGATGCTGCCGCTCTGTGCTCCTCCCCTCGGTTGTCAAACGACAGGGCCTTCCGGATGTTGTTTTCAAGTTCTTTTAATTCTAGGGCCAAGGATGACAAGAGAATACATTAGTGCACACCTCATGAGCCCTTCCCATGGGGACTCAAAACTCAGAATTTCACCCCCATGAGCTCGCAACCCTCTTTTTTGCTCTTTGTAGCAACCGATCCAGTGTGGCATCCCTTTAGTTCCTTGATTTGTTCTGCACACGTTCACTGGTGCCTAGTGAACAGCAGGGCCTAGGCATGCAAAGAGGAGGGGGACACAGCCCACCAACCAACTCCTTCTGTTTAGATTGGGACCCCGAAAGCTCTCTGAAAGCCCCCGTAGGCTAGTAGCCTGTTCAATTATTCTTGGTTAGTGCAAGAATCGCTGCCTTCCCTCCAGAACCTTGCAGAGTTCCAAAGGCAATGGGTAACCTTTGAGTTTCCTTTGAAGATTAGAGATTAATTGAGAACTGTCATCTTGGTAATAAAATTATTTCACTTTCTAAAGGACTTTACTTGGCTTTGTTGCTGGGTTTACTCTAAATATCCACCTGATGCAAGGTTATTCAACAAAATGAGCAAGGAGCTAATCATTAACCAAAGAATTGCTTCCCAAGTGACATGGTGCAAATTTATCTCAGATGGGGCTGGGATTCCTCAGTACAATTTCACAATGGTGAAACGGTCCTGCTTCCTCTGGAGTATGAGAGCAGAACTCCCTGGCGGTGATGATGCTGGATGATCCTTTGACCTTTTCCCTTTGAGGGACTTTATTGTTAGCTATTAATTCACCAAGACACATACTCCTCTGTCTATTGGGTTGGCCAAAAATTCTGTATGTTTTTTTTCCATAAAAGAAAAGACACATTTTTCATTTTCACTAATAACTTTATTGATTTGGATATTTTCAGTATGTTGGCTATCTCCTGCGTGGTATAATGTTGATCGTCAATTAACGTCTTGATTTGACTGCTATCAATTTCAACTGGTCTACCCAAGTGTGGAGCATTGTCCTGCGAGAAATGTCCAGCTCCAAACTTTACAAACCAATTTTGACATGTTTGATCAGTCACAGCACCTTCTCCATACACTGCAGAAATCTTTTTTTGCGTTTCAGTTGTGTTTTTACCTTTCTTGAAACAATAAAGCATAGTATGCTGAAAATGTTGAATATTTTCTGCCATCTTCAATATAAAATGGCTACACAAAAATTCACTAATTTTGATTTTTTTAAAATGCATGCTGATATGACAGCTGTCACAATACAATCTAACAAAATTGGTTTGAATGAAGTTAAAGGCAATTAAGCACTACTAGGGCCACATTAAAGAAAAAAAACAAGCAAACTTTTTGCCAACCCAGTAGAAATGGGCATCATGAGCATAATCCAATTTTGAGACACTTGTGAATAAAAGTGGGACTACAGAAGGAGAACATTGACTTTTCACCATGGGGAATCAGACACGAGTGGTCAGATGCTGTTTGACACAGAGATCTTCAGGTTCTTTCCAGAAGCACAGAGGCCCACGAGAGCTCACTCAAGGAACCTGGAGATCTTTCTTAGACCTGGTGTTGGGCTCCCCTGAGGAGGGGAGGGATTGGAAGAGCTTCTGACCCTACAGCAGTTTCCTACCACATACTCTTACCTAAGTAAAACTTTTAGTCTCAGCATAGAGCAAAAAGTCTCAGTTTCCAAGGCAAGTTATCAAATGCATTTTCTTTAAATGTCTATGTGTCCTTACAACAGAGGGCAGAGAAACCATCACTGTTCTGTGATAATGCACGTCTTGCTCAGAGGGCTTTTGCAGTCACTTGTACTCACGTCACTGCTGGATAATACTGGTACCTGCATTCACCAGGGCCAGAGCAAGGCCCCAGGAGGTACTGTGCCCAGTCAAGGCTGGACAGCACACTGGGCAGGAACAACACCTAGAAACCTGGTCACCTCACTCTTACTGACGGTCTCTTTACCATAAGACCCCATCTCCCTGAAGGTCTCAAAGGGGGTCTCAGCATTGAAAAGGGAGACATGAAAACACCCACACTGGTCCAGGGCAATACCCACTGGTCTGGAGGTCACAGAACATCATCAGATAACTTACAAATGGGATAAGCCTCTTTCGGAGTGATGCACAATATAAATGTGCAGGAATTAATCAGAGCAGCATAAAGAGAGACTCGGACCTCTTATTTTATGGCCTCAGGGTTGGCATACTGCCCCTGCAGCTGTTTTATTCTCCCCCAGGTAAGAACAGGGTCACAGGGATGATCTCCAAGGAGGGTTTGACAGCACAGATTCTGAGTGCGGGGTCCCTAAGCCAGGATGGGCACAGCGTCGTCCTCATCCCTGGCCTAGACCCTGGCCTTTGAACAAACCTTTTCAATTCTCTGACCTTCCACTCCCACCCAGTAACACGGGAACGGTAAAGGAACACCAGCGCAGACTTGGTGTGAGCATAAAGTTCGAATGACAAATACGAAAGGGGCTATGGACAAATCCCGGCACTATAATGCAATGATGACTAGCTCTGTTCTGCAGAGGCTCACTTCCTTCCCAGGGACGTCTGGCTCTGGTCACCAGAGGGGAAGGTTTCAAATGTGTAAGTCCCTTCTCAGCCTCGGCATTCTTGCTGCAGAATCAGGCAAGGAGGACTCAGCCTGAGCAGAGCTTTAGGGGGAGAAAGGCTCAGAGCTGGCTTCCTGCCCATTTCTGGCATCTCTTCCCCAATGTCGTCCTATCCCCGCACCCACCTGCTCTGATCTCAGGCTTTGGGTGTGATGATTAGAGTTGGGGGGAGGAAACCAAACTCAGCTGGGTGATGCCGTCAGGCCTGCGGCAGGCGCTGGGGCAGAGTGGGAAGAGAAGGGGCTGCACCCCATCCCTCTCCTACACTCAGAACCAGGAAACCACAGCAGCATGTGCTCTCCTCTCTTGCTCTGGCCTGGAAGGGATTAAAGGCAGAAAGGCATTTAGCACCTTGCCCTCAAGAAAGCCTTGTAGAGAGAAAGAGCAGCCAATGAGTCAACTGGGAGAGTGTGTCCCAAGACCTTCCAGGGCCGCTGGCTGTGTGGGCTAACACAGGTCATTCTTGGGTAGACAGGTCTCAGCTCCTTGGAATGTCCAACGACCAAGCTCAGAGGTAAAGAAGCAAATCTGAGGGTCTCACCCTGGTCACAAGGGGAGGTGGGTGCTGACTTGGACCGATCTTCCTCAGAGGGTGAGCTTCCAGATGCAGGCTGTGGGGACTCAGCACCAGCAATGAGCTAGAGAGAGGGAGAGAGAAAGGGCGGAGGGGAGAGGCATCAGAAAGGAGGGTGGTAAGTTCCCCCAAAGTCAAAAGCATCAAGATCCCATGCCGAGCACCAAAGGAGGTCCTGGAACACAGTAACACTTGCTGAACTGATCATCTGAAAGCACAGTCTCGAGAGTTCATTCGCCAAATAAAGAAAAGAGAACAAGAGACTTCAGTTTGTTCAATTTTTATTCTGTCCAAACACAACTGATCTTTTAAAGCAAAACTCAACCATAGCCCCTTCTGTAAGACCTCCCTTGCCTGTCCACACAATGCAAGTTCCTTCACCCAGTGTGACACCTACTGTCCCCAGCACCAGTGTGGCCTTTGCTCTTTATCTTGTTCGGCTTTAGTCAATAATATCTGCATGTGTATACTGTGTAGGGCCCTCTACTTAGGTAGACTATGGGTTCTTTGAAGGCAAAGCTCTATCCAGGACGGTATTGACATTGCCTCTGCTGACTTACACAAAATGATACACGTAACAGACGCTCAGTAAATACTTTGAGATGTATTGATATTTGTTGGCAAAGTCTGACAGAACATTCCCAGTGAACTCTATTTTCTCCACAACTGCTGGCCTATCCATTTTAAGTTCCCACTGAAGTCAGAGGTTGGGACCGAGAGACCACAAGCACGTCTGCTCTGGGTCTACCAGCTGTGTGCACACGCCCTTTCTGGATGATGGGCTGACTCCTTGCAAGGGGCAGTACGAAGGGAACGAGGCCCAGCAGGCCTGACGCTCCTGCACAGAGGCCCTTTTAGCTTCTGACCACGGGCACCTGCCTCCCATCCTCTCGTCCTAACTTGGGCTTCCATGTGGTTCACTTGGCCTTCTCCAGCTTTTGCCTCAGAAGCACTGCAGCAATAAAAATAGCAGGATTGAACTCCCTTAGTCTTTCATTCTGCTTCTTCCTGAACTTCTCCGTGTTGGCTTCCTATCACCAGGTTCCCAAATCCGAGATAGGCAGCTGGTGCCTGGCTACTGGCATTATAGCCCATGTAAATATGGAGGAGAGGCCAGGTACTGAGTTCTCTTTTAAGTGTTTCATGACAACAAAGCTTCTGTCTCAATGTACCTCTAGCAAGGAAAAAAAAAGTCTTCTGAAAATGGCTTTGTCTAGAACTCCTCAATGTGCATGTCCAGTATTGTCATCACACGGTGTTTGCATAACCAGCCTCATCGAGGGGGGCCCTAGAATTCTTGGGTGCTGATCTTTTGCTTGCAATTTCAATGCCTTGGGTCAATGACATAAGTCCTGTTTCCACCAGTGGGATGTCCAGAGCTGAGAACCGCCAGCAAAGCACAGAAGCTCACAGTTAACCAGAAAAAGAGACTTTCCCCCCCCCTGCAACCCTTATAAAACAGCTTTGTTTATTGGGAAGGTAGAGAAGAAACCGTTTAAGAAAATGAAAACAATCCACATCTTCCCGTTCAAGGGAGAAGGCGCTTCTGAGAGGCACCAGGGAAAAGGCATGGCAGTTGCTAAAACGAGAAGGGAAACGCAGAGCCCTTCAGAAGACATTTTAGGGCAAAATCTAGGAGAAGCATTTAGGAGTCATGGATCATAGAGGCACTCAGAGCTAGACTTGCTTTTCTAGTAAGAGCTTGAGGATGCCTGGTACTGGGCAATGAGGGCCACTGCCCAGCTACCTCCACCAGGATTTCTCGCCCAGTGAACTCGGTTCTGAGTTTGTCATAACTTTGTTTTTTTTCAAAGACTGCTGACATTTTCTAGATTAGCAGCCAAGGATAAGAAGGGCCTTCAAACAAAATGCCAGAGATACCTTCCCCCTCTGTTTACATCAGTGGGCCCTGACTTACCAAAACAACATTTTTGCAAATGGATCTCTCTTCCTACTGACATTCAGAATGTCACGGGGATAGAGACAGGGCTTTGGTCTCCAAAGAGAAGCCCAGATGTTCCGTGTCAGGGGCACGGACAGTACTCCTCGGGCAGCGGAGTGGCGGCACTATCACAGATCTTGGCTTGCTCCCTAGAAAAGAATGTGGTCCCAGCCCTTCGTACATTTAACCTCATTACAGTGATCCCAGAGGCAAAGTTCAAACGCGACATTGCTTTCATGTCGGCTCTGGAGGCAGATAAGCCTCCTTCCTGGCCTAGAACTAACTGCCCTGCTTCTCTAGAGGGAGTTCCAACGTGCCTTGTTTTCCCTCCACTTCGGGGACTCAAGGAGACTTTAATGTTACCTGGTGACCTCTTTTTTCCCACTTTTAAGCACATGCTGTTTTGAATACAGTGTCTCACACCCAGCAATCTTGCGACCTCCCTCCCAAGCCCTCGCGGGAAGCCAGCAACGAGATGTTGGCCCCACTGAGGGGCCTGTTACCTTTTTCCTCCTCTGGCCGCTGTTGGTGATTTTGTCTGGAGTGACGCCAAGGTCAGCCAGGACTTTGGCGATCCCCCGGGCGTCCACCCCGCAGTTGGGGGCCACGTTGGTCTCACAGCGCCGGTGAACGTTCATCTTGCAGACTGTAAGGAGACACGGGGCAGAGACTCCAACCATGTTCACGGCCTGAACCCGTATCTGAGTTTTTTCTGATGGTAAAAGTACTACGTGTTCATTTCATAGGGTTTGAAAAAGGCAGGAAGATGAAAAGAGGAAAATAAAAATCGCCCATCATCCTACCACAGAGAACTAAAACCATCCATCAAACTACCATACACGGATAACCACTGTTTATCAATTAAATAAATGTCACATTCAAATGTCCTTTCAGGGGACAGAACACTGACTGTAGAAGAACTTAATTGGTTTATCTGAAGAAAAGTTCATGTGGCTTATGAACCCAAAGGGGTCACATGCATATGGTCTGTCCTAGTCCTCTGCTGAAAGGGGACTGTTACCCAGGGAGGAATGCCCTGAACAGAGCCTATTAAGATGCTCATCTGAAAATGAGGAGATTGAATAAAGTGAACTCCGAGGCACTTTTCAAATCTAAAATCCAATTTCGACAGAACAAAGGCCATGCTTGAACGTCTTCATTTGGCCCGCATCACTTAGCTGTCCTTGGTATGGGACATCAAAGAGAAGACAAACTATTCTGGTTTCCAGTCCAGCACGTAAGCAGCGTAGAAGTAATCACTCTGTCCTAACAAGTAAAAAGCTGAACAAACTGAAAAATCAACAACTCTTCTTGGATTTATCAGAGAACTAAGGTCACAAGGCAAAATGCCGTCCCCAGAATGGGAGACTCAGGTGACTACTGTGAATCACAGCCACTGGGACAGAAACTGCCCAGCGGCAACCTCTGCGGGAACCAGGGCCAGGGGAGGGAAATCTAAACCGAAATGGGCAAATTGCCGGGGTCTCGGAGAGAGCAAGTCTGAGGGCCCCAAACTCGAGGCATATCCCGCACTTTGTGAGTTTTACCTCTAGGAGTTCTACCAGGTTCTCATAGTGAGTCCTAAGGGGAAAAATCCCTGCTGTGGCAGAAGGAGGGAAAAAGGAACCATTTGAAATATACCGAGCACTCCAGAACCTAAACTGTTATGGTTTCATCAGAGCCTAACCCATCCAGGGGAGGAAAAATCTCCAATGCCAGTCTTCTCTAGCCGTCCTGAAAGAGGGGGGAAACCTGAACTGAGGAAGTTCACAGTCCAGAGGCACAGGCTCACTGGAAGACAGGTCTAATCACGGGACCATAGCACGTGCCCCTTCCCCACACCCTCCCACCACATTCTGAAAGGCCTAGTCACTGCAGCTCCTATGAACTAGTACCTCATGTCTGGCTACCAAGAAAAAAATTATAAGGCATACTAAATGGCAAAAAAAAAAAACCCATGATTTGAAGACACAGATCAAGCAACAAAACCAGAACCAGCTCCGGCAGGGATGTTGGAATGATCAGACTAGGAATTTAAAACAACTACAATTAATGTGCTGAGGGCTCTGAACAATGAAGTAGATAGCACGTGGAAAGAGATGGGCAATGTAAGCAGAGAGACTGGCATTCTAGAAGAGAATCAAAAGGAAATGCTAGAGAGCAAAACCACGGCGGCAGATATGAAGAATGCCATTGGTGGGCCCGTTAACAACATGGATATAGCCAAGGAAAGAACTTTTGAACTTGAAGATATGGCAACAGAAATTTCCAAAAAGAAAAGAGAAAAAAGACGGAAAAAAGGCACAGAATACCTAGGAACTGTGGGACAACTACAGAAAATATAACCTATCTGTAATGGAAATACTGAGAGGAGAAGAAAGAGAGAAAGGAACAGAAGAGAAATTCAAAGCAAAAAATAACTGAGAATGTCCTTGAATTAATGTCAGACATCAAAGCACAGATCCAGATATAATATCAAGCAGGATAAATGAAAAATAAAAATAAAAATAAAAAACTACACCTAGGCACATCATATGTGAACTGCAAAAAATCAAAGACAAAAAAAAAAAAATCTTAAAAGAAACCAGAAGGAAGTTTCCTGTAGAGGAGACAAAATTCACCTGATTTCTCTGAAACCATGCAAGCAAGAAGAGAGTGAAGTGAAATATTTAAAAGTATCTAGAGAAAAAAAAAACTCCAACATAAAATTTTGTGAGAATTATCTTTCAAAATTGAAGGAGAAATAAAGACTTTCTCGACAAAAATTGAGGAAATTTGTTGCTTGTAGACCTGCCTTGCAAAAAATGTTAAAAGGGGATCTTCAGGGAGAAGGAAAATGACGTAGGTCAGAAACTCAGCTCTGTGCAAAGAAAGGAAGACCACCAAAGAAGGAACAAGAGACATTACAGTAAAAAGGGTTTTTCTTATTCTTAATTGATCAAGTATGTATTAGTTTTTCAAAGTAATAATAGCAACAGTGAATTTGATTATGTGTACTTATATAGATCACACATGTAAACATACATGCCTATGTGTAAGTGGCATGAATGGCAGCAATGATACAAGGAGCAAGAGAAAGGAACTTGGGTTGCTTTGTTATTATGAGGCACTTGCACTGCCCACAATGCAGCAGAGTGTTACTTGAAAGTGCACTGGATTGACTGTAAATGTATTGAATATACGGCGAACTCTAGGGCAGCCACTAAAATAAGTAAAAAAAAAAAAAACAAAACTAATATGCTAAGAAAAGAGAAAATGGAGTCACATCATCTATTCAATTGAAGCCACAAAAGGCAGAAAGAATGAGTGACAAGAATAGAAAGAACGAGGGCATCCAACAGAAAACAGTAGCAAAAATGTAGATATTAATTCAACTCTATCAATAATCATGTTAAATCTCATTGGTCTAAATACAATTAAAAGAGATTGTCAGATAGATAAAAAATAAGACCCAACTCTATGTTGTCTGCAAGAACTGTACTGGAATTATAAGACACTATAAGATGAAATGTACTTGAATTATAAGACATTCATAGATTAAAATTAAAAGTATGGAGAAAGATAGACCACACTAACACTAACTTTAAAAAAAGCCAGAGTAGCTATATTAATTCCAGACAGAGAAGGCTTCAGAGCAAGGATTGTTATCAGCGGTAACAAAGGCATTACATAATGAGAAAGGGGCCAATTCTCGTTAAACCCTTAATGTATATGCACCTAGAAAGAGCATCAGAATACAGAAAGGAAAAAAAAAAAGACTGCAAGGAAAATATGAAACTATTATATGATTGGAGACTTCCATACCCCTCTATCAGAAGTGAACAGATCCAGAAGGCAGCAAATCAGTAAAGACATAGTTGAAGTCAACGGCACCATTAATCAATCAGATATAATTGATGGCTACATCTATTGACTACTTCATCCAACAACAGCAGAATAAACATGCTTCTCAATGTCACATGGAACATTTACCAAGACAGACCATACTCTGAGCCATAAAACACACCCCAACAAATCTGAAAGAATGGAAATCATACAATGTCTGTTCCCAGGTTCCAGTGGAATTAAATTAGAAATAAATAACAGAAAGATGGTTGGAAAATCCCCCAATGCTAGGAAATTACATAATATATGGCTAAATAACCCATGGGTCAAGGAGGAAAATTCAAGAGAAATTTTAAAATATTTTGAACTGATTGAAAATGGAAATATAACTTATTAGCAAGATACAGCAAAAGAATCCTTGAAAGACATAATCCTCTAAAATTCGAACAAGAAATAGACAACGTGAAAGTCCCATATCTAAGAAACTGAATCAGTAATTAATAACTTTCCAAAACAGAGAGCATCAGGTACAGGTGGCTTCACTAGTACATTCTACCAAATACGCCAGAAAGAAATCATACCAATTATCTACAATATCTTCTAGAAGGTGAAAGCAGTGAAACCGCTCCGTCCGGTACTACAGCGGTAGATTCCTGTCACTCACTACACGTGTGCCCAAACTCATGAAACATGCACCACCAGGACTGAGTCTGAACGGAAACTGAGTGACGATGACGTGTCAGTGGGGGCGTACTGATGACAACAAACGTACCGCACCGGTGGGACGGCTGCATGTTGTGAGGCTGGAGTAGCATAAGGAGACATTTCTGGGCCTTCCCTTCAGTGCTGCTGTGAACCTAAAACTGTCCTAAAACTTCGTCTACTAAACACACACGTACACAGGCAACACCTGTTTCTGGAATGAAACCAGGCGGAATGGCCAGACCTTCTGCTGGCCTTGCACGGCCTGGTCACTGGCCTGGAGGGAGGGACAGCCCAGAGGCCACCTCCTGGCCTCTCACGCGGACTTGGAGAGTTCAGCTGAAGATGGCCATGGAACCACAAGTGGAGGTGTGGGCTGTGTGTGCTGGTGGAAACGGGCTTTCTCAGAAAATGTAAACCAACGAGAAAGCTCCACTCAAACTTGGCCATGGTGCCGACTTGATTAGCTGAGTGTTGCTAATAATGCCTGAAAATCCACAGACCCCTCATGTACTCCAGGCCACAGCACGGTGTTCTGAGCTCTCTGCCCTACTCCCCTTAGTGACAGCTCCCCTGGACACTCAGATCACTCTGCCTGCACCTGCCCATCAACCCCCGGAACGCCCTCTTCTTTCTTTTCATTAGGCAACAGAAAGGATGACGGGAACTGAGGTCATTTTTTACCGGGGCAGCTTGTGCACATAACTTAGCCACTGGTGCCCTCTGGTGTTGAAAATGTGGACGTGTTCTAACAATTAGCTTGGGTTGGCAGGTTAGCAAAATAGAAATGGTCTTTGAAGACTTCATTTTTTTCGTTGTAGAAACTGTTATTTTCTTGGGTGAGCTGTGTAGTTGTCTTAACAGGTAAAAAAAAAAAGTCCCAATGACATGTGGCTGACTCTGAAAGAGCTTTTAAAATTCTGGAAAGAAGAAGACAAAGCTGGCTGGAGACGGGGGAACGTGGGTAACTCGGGCAGCCACAACGGGGCTGCTGCAGGCAGGAGGGTGCCCACAGGAGGCAGTAAAACCAAATGGATGTGCCAGCTGGAACCCAAGGGAACCTGAGGCTCACTCGGGCCCAGTAACGTGGGCCCAAGAACCCATCCAAATTCCCACCCTCCTCACCTCATTGCAACTGCTGGCCTAGGCTGCCCTTGGGGCCTCTCTCTGCAGGCTGCCTCTTATTGTTTGTTTTCAGCTGCTTTTTCAGGGATGAACTGTGCTGGGAAGACACAGAGCGGCCTTGCTGAGGCTCTTTGGAAAGCAGAATCGGCACTCTACCACCACCCAATTTTCCATCGCACATTTGTTGAGCCTCTCCTGTGCACTGGGCGGAGCAGGGCTCAGGCACACTGGCCTGCGTTTTGGTTCTGTGTCTGCACCCTTTTCACAGCTGAGATTCGAGCTAGGATGGCAGTGAGGTGGGTCAGACTGCCGGGAATTCTTCCAAAGCAAGCAGACAGCTTTCTGAGAACCATGACAGGACTGTGCCTGGGGAGAGAGGCAGGCCCATGAGACCCCCGAAAGTTTATGTTGGGGCGATTTGGCCCTGCAGGGCGAGTCCAGGCAATGGTGTGATTTCACAACAGGTTAGAGTCAGCCATGCCATTCTTGGAAACTGAGAACAAACAGTTGTGACTGGGAAATTGTGTAACTGTGTGAGGGAGGTTGGCAGAGTGACTGAGTGCAGAGGCTTAGGCTGAAGACGAGAGACGGAGGGTCGAGGGGTCGCTCCATGGGGTCACACAGGGCACCAGTTGTCACCGGATTCGGAACTGGGAGTCCCGATCACACTGGTGATGTCATTCAAAGCTTTCCAGAGACTGGGACTGGCCAGCTGCCTGCTAGCCGGCCTTCCTCAGATGAAACACTCCCGGCCGGATGGCAGTTGCTAAGTGTTGACTTATCTTCCTTCCAGTCCTGGCAGTAGGACCAGGTTTAGATCCCAGCAGGAAGGGCCCCTGCTCTAGCCCCTGCTGGCCTCTTGTGCCATGACCGTCTACAGGTGAGGCGTCTGCAGGGGCAAAAAGACTTGAGGTTGAGAAAGAATCAAAAGAGAAGTAAACCCATGGGACTTGGGTCAGGGAAAGTACTCCGGACGGTGCTATATGGGTGGGTACATGTCATTATATATTTGTCAAAACACACTGAATGTCCAGCAAGAGTGAGTCCCAATGCAAGCGGTGGACATCGGATGATTCTAATGTGTCGGTGCAGGTTCAGTTGTAGTAAATGCACCGCTCTGGTGGGGGATGCTGATGGTGGGGAAGGAAGGGGCTATGTGGAGGCAGGGGCTGGGGGTATATGCAAAACCTCTGTACTCTCTGCTGTGAACCTAAAGCTGTTCTAAACAATACAGTTTATTGAGAGGGAAGGGGGGGGAAAGAGTGGCGGAGGAATGGAGGGAGGGCTGTAGGAGTAGGAAAGCAGCAAAGGGACATGGCCAAGCCAGGATAACCGAAGAGCAAGGGGCCGGATTCTGGACGCCTTTGCCCCTGGTCTCTGCGTGGCCCGACCCCCTCGTGCTCCCTGGGGCTCCGGTGCCCTGGCTGCAGGCAGCCTCACTCTCCCATCCCTCGCTGGAGCAGGCGAGGGCATGTTTCCTGCCCAAACGGCGCGGAGTACACGTCTCGGGGCCCTGCTTCTCCCAGGGTCGTCCGGGGACTCCCAGCCCAACTGCGACGGCCGGGTGTCTGGGTTGCTTTCTTAAAATATCAATATTTATGAGATAATGGTGTCTTCATTGGAATTCCCTAGATAGATCAATAATGAATATATTTACTAAAATCCAGACATGGCCTCATCTGGGTCCCGTCCAAAGCAGGCTCTGTGCTTCCCAGCAACTCTTTTCAACACTAAATATCCAGCACTCCTCTGCTGAAAACACTGGAGGTTCCTGCTCTATTATGTATTTTTTTCACATTTGATTTTCTTACTCTTCCTTTGTGGTAATGCCATTTAATGTCAAAAAGGATTCTGGTGTAGAGGACACATGGACAGAACTAAGGGGGAGGAGGGAGGTTGGGGGGGTGGGATGGGAGGGGAAGGGAGGGGGAGGGGAGAGGCTGCAAATAACTGTAATTAAACAAAAAAAATTAATAAAAAAAAAGAAAAAAAAAGAAAAAAAAAAGGATTCTGGCAGGTTCTGTCTTTTTCAGGATTGGGGGCTAGAATACTAGAAGGGGACACGTGAACGTCTGGGACTCGGACGCAGAACACCAGACATGTCAACAGTCAGCACTTCCTCCTGTCCTGGGCCAGGTCGTCCTCAGTTCCCACCACGGCCATTTCCAGCCCTCGCTGCCCTCCTCATGCCTCCCACACCCCTACTTCTCACTTCCACTTCAAAAAGGATCCATTTCAGAAAATACGAAACTCTCCTTGCATTGCCCTCGGCAGATTCAGAACTTCGACGACCACTTTGCACCCCCTCTTCCTCCTGGAGTCCCACCCCAGACGGGACACAGCAAACACGCCTATGCCCAGGCCGCCTCTTGAGGCTTTGCCTCCGTCTGGGAGCAGGGCCTCCACCCTCCCCAAGGCCCACCCCTCCCCGGTCCCCCTGCTCTATCAATGGTCCCTTTTCCCGTCTGGTGCACTGGTCTCTCCTTTCCCACCACCTTTTCCCCAACGTACAACATCCTGAAAACGCTACCGCCTCTATCCTCTGTTCAGCCTCTGCATCTGGGCTTCCACTCCACTGTCCCACCAAGACAGCTCCTGCTGAGGTCACGAGAGACTCTTCGCCATTAAATCCAACCCATGTTTCACTTCTTACCTTAAATAACCTCTTGGAAGCCGTCCATTGCTTCCTTCTTAATTTTTTGTAATACTCTGCCCTTTGGGCTTCCACAGTGCCATTTCTCCACGCTGGCCTCTGAGGCCCTTCCCCTGTTGTTTTGCAGGCTCATCCTTGGATGCAGGTAGCCCTCCTCCCCCTTGGCCCCCACGGTGCTACTTCTCTCTTCACACTCAGGGGACTTCTCCTGGGGACAACACCTACCCTGTAGCTTTCACTACTTAGACAGTGACAAATTCCAACTCAAAATGCTTGGTCTAACCTCTCCCCTGAGTTTCTATGACAATGTCCAGAAGTTGGAGAGCCCCACGTAAATGTTCCATAGGCACATCAGGCCAACAGGTCCCCAACTCAACTCCATCACATCTGCCTCCAGCCCTGTAGCTTCTTCTGTGCTCCCATTTGAGCAAATGGTGTCACCGTCCTCCCAGTGGGACCTGGTCACCACGTGCAATTAATTACTCTTTAGTATCACATAAGTTACCCATCATCCATCCCTTTATTCCCACTGAAGACATTGCCTTATTTCCAATCCCAACAATTTCCCATGGGGATCCTGTCAATGACCAATTTGTTCATGACCTTGGTTTTCCTTCTTATACTTTACCTCTTTGTCTAATTTTTTCACAATGGGAATTTACCAATACTATATTAAGTACAAATAATAAGACACTGTTTTTAAATAACAGCCATGCAATATTCCTGTCTAAGAGTTCACAATCGTCCAGCTCTGTGAGTGGATGGACCAGCTACGGAATGGGACACTCCGTTAGACCCCCAGAGTATATTCTCACCTCCCCATATTATATGCTATTACTCGCGTCACTCAGCACGACCATTTGTGCAGAAGATAATGCACGGGCAGGTCAGCAGGAAACAGAGGAAGGAACCCAAGACTCAAAGTTCAAGCCCTACTTGTGCTAACAAGCTGTGTGACATAAGTTACTTAGTCTTCCAGCCTCAGTTCCCTCACTGGGGGCACAGGGATAATATCACCTACATCACAAGCCTCTGAAGGATCAATAAAATGTCTTATGTGACAGCGATCTAGCATGGTTCCTTCCAAGAGTAAACTCTGAACCACGGATTGTGATAGAAAAATATGGATCACTTATTTCAGTGCCTAACTCCAAAAACATTTTTTCCCTTTTCTTCCAATGTATCTTTTCCTTAAATTTTTCTTGGCTTTTATAGACTCCTCTTGTCTCCCCAGCTTGTTAACTATCTTAAAAGGGGAGGTCACACCTCCCTCCTCACATTCCCTCAGGGGAGTGTCTGCACAGAGATTGTTTAACAAAAGAAGCAGAGTAACTAGCGAGGCTCAACAAGAGCTTGTGCTCAGTCATCCTGCCAAACCTGGGACCTGCTTCTGAGGCTATGAGAACAGACGAAGATTTTTAAGAAGAGGAGACAACAGGGGCACACAGATTGGGGTTGGGGGGGCGCGAGGTGGGGCGTGGAGCTCCTTACCTTTGCACTGCAGACCCTGCCGCAAGAGGCCCCAGAGCAGGGACCCACAGTGGTCACAGAATGTGGGGACCTTGTAGTTGTGGATACTGAACTTGTGGGGCATGTTGACGCTGAACCGCTGGGAGCCCACCTGCAGAATGGCAAAACACAGGGTCATGAACAAGTTCCTGTGCACCCTAGAGCACTTATCCCCGGACCTTCTACAGATCTTCTTTGCAGAAGGCATAGTCACTGCAGGTGGCAGGCCCTAGCTTGGCTCTGAAAGCTGCCCTGAGAAATGAGGGGAAGAAAGCCTCCCTCCTGCCCCAGGGCCTTTGCTCCTGATGCCCTTATCCCAGGTTCTGCTGCCCGTTTCACTCTGCAGCCCCGTCTGGGACCTCCAGCCTTCGCCTCTCAGGGCACACAATACTCAACGTTGTATTACTCAACATGTGAGGGCACACAATACCTCACACGTGGCCATTGATGAGCTGTCACCATGTGCTTTCAATGCTGCTTTGTGCACAGAAGCCATGCCTAGGCAGTCTTTTGCAGACACAGAATTTTATAAACACCCTAGAAACCCAGCCCAGCTATGGAACCTGTAGGGCACCAATTAGGACAAATGATAATAGCAGTGAAGACTGGTAATACAGAGTGGTGACCACTAACGGTGCTATGGTGTGGGTGCTGACCACAGGACAGGTACCACCAGCTCAGTGAAACCTAACCTCCACCCTACGGGGTAGGCACCACTGTTAGCCTGAGTTTACAGATGAGGAAATTAAGGTGGAAGGAGATTAAGAAACGTGACTATAAGCTGATGAGGGGCAGAGCCAGGATTCGATGCCCACGAGTCTAAATTCAGAGCCCAGGCCTTTTAACCACTGTGCTGCCACTTACTGATTATTTAAAAGGTAAGGAGAAGGTGAGGGCGGGGTGGGGGGTGAGGAAGAGGAGTGAAGGTGTCTCATCGGTAGGCCTGGTTCTGCTATGAGCCACCCATGAGGTCTCAGGCCAGTTTTCCGAATTTTTAGGGCTTCAGAGTCCTCATCTGGCAAATGGTGATGGTACCCCCCACCCACCCAACGTCACAGGGTCGTGGGCTTGAGGAGATGCCAAGGGTGGAAGAAGCGGGAAGCACTGAGTGTCCCACAGAAGCAAGGGGTCATCAGCAGGGTCTTCCCTTCTGCATTTTCTTGCCCCTCCACGGAGCTACTCTCCACCTACGTCTCCAGTGGAGCAGCCACAGGAGACAGGTCCCTCTCAACACAGGCAGGGGACCATCGCCGGAGACGCCCACGGGCCGGGGAGAACGTTGCTCTTGCTACTCTGGGCAGCAAGGAGTGAAAAGCAGGCAGCAAAGAAGCTGTCCTTGGCTCGCTGCTGACTGGTGAGTGAAAGGCCCCCATGGGGCACTAAGAAGGGGAATGACCGCTGGGCACAGACATAGACACGGACATTCTTATGGATGTGGACTTGCACACGAGGGCGTGCCGCAGGCACCCACACACTCAGGGTCACTCGCTCCTTAATGAGTTCCCTATGACCCAGCAAGAAGGAATGGTCAGTCCTTCCACTGGACCAGAATTTTACCGGCCCCGGCTTGAGATGCATGGGGCTACCAATTAGGCTCTTGCCCCTGTACAAGATTCCTAGAATTACTAAAACAATAGTGATTACCCCTCCTCAGCTTCGTTGCAGAGGTGTGCCTATTCGTGCATATAGTCATGTCAACTCTACGTCCGCCCGCTCACCACAAGGACGTTGGAGATCACCGTGTCCACTCTATTCCTGCAGATGCTGATGACATGGCGGAACTATACGGAGAACAGACTCGTAGTGTCCCAGGAGTAGCCTTCATAGGGACATGGATGACAGACACAGGGGAAGCGGTGGGGAAGAGTCCCAGGTGACTAGGAAGGTCAGTGTGTGGGGACAGCTGTGTGCCCCCAGTTGTGAGCACTAAGGACACGGCGCTATGAGAGGCGGTGAGAGGAGGAGGATGGAGCACATGGCACAGGGTCAGAGCGACTGGGACAGGCACACCATTCCTGCTGAGTGCGGCTCAGAAACGGGGGTGAGTGAGACCAGCAAAGAGAACACAGAGAGGAAGAAAAGGGCAGCAAGAGAGAATTGAAAGATTGGAAGGAAGGAAGGAAGGAAGGAAGGAAGGAAGGAAGGAAGGAAGGAAGGAAGGAAGGAAAGAAGGAAGGAAGAAGGAAGACACAGAGAGCACACCTTGGTCACTACACTTGGAGAGCACTGGGAGGGGGTGAGTCATAAGTGCTCACGAACACACACACACACACACACGCACGCACGGCAGGGCAAGTGCTTGGACAAGGGCTCATGATGCACAAGTTCCAAGGGGCCCGTCAGCAGAGTACCTTTAACAGGAAGACATCAGACACTTGGCATTTAGAGTGACACGTGTTTGGGGTCTGTATGCACTGATGTATGAGGTGTGTGTGCATGTGCGGAACACTGCAGGTAGTTACACAACAGGATGAACCAGAGGTTGGTCCCCAGCAGTGCTACGCTCACAGAGAGGACATCCATCGCCCTGATGGCCCAGGGACACACCAGCGCCCATAGAGACTGGCCTCTGGGAGCATCAGGAGGAGCTAAGAAACTCAAAGCCCCCTCCTCAATCCCTGCCGATGTATCTCCCTTGGGACACGGGCCAAGTCTGGGAACACAGCTCACCGGCAACTCTTTTCACTGCACGATGTGTCGGGGAGAGAGGGGCAGAACCAGGTCACAGATTACGCCGGGTTCTATGAGGTTCAAACCCTCTCTCCTGCGTGTTCTGCACTCCTGCAGGACTCTTCCCTCGAAGGAGGTGGGAAAGAGCTTTAGAAACCTGCAGAGGTTCGCAGCTGATGACACCTGTGAGATTCGTCCGTTTCGTGGGACATGGCATAAGGGCTGGCACATAGGAATGCTCCGTAAGTGCTCGTGGGATGGACGTCCACAGGAAGGAATAAAGCCAGACAGCAAGCAAGCCATCTCTTTCTTTCACTTATTTGTCGAAGTGACGAGGGTAACAGCACACTCTGGGTTATGGTCCTAGACCAGGAGTCAGGAGGCTCGGGTGGCAATGGCCTGTAATCGCACCCACGACCGTAGGAACCCCGCAAGCAGCATTGGTGCTCTGGGCTGTCTGCCCTTCAGGGCCATGCAAGGTACCATCTAAGCTTTGTCTCTTGCTATTTTCCCAGAGACAGTGTGAAAGCAAAAGCAGGTAAAAGATGGGAAATAATTTGGACGCCAAGATGTCAATTGGTTGAATTATTTTTAAGAAGCTGGTAGGTCTCTGAAAGCCACTCCTTTTGGAAGCCAAGTTATAAATCCCCCTGGTTAGAAGCCCAGCCAGGGAAGTTCCCCCTGACCCCCAATTCTGATGGCCTATGATTATGCCGTCTTTATTTATCTCACCATGAATTAAAACATGGCTTTGAGACCAAGTATTGTGAATATAGACGACACCTACACTGACGCTCACTCTTTTCTCCTGAAAGGTCAGTTAGCAGAAGCCTAGCTTTGCTGTGGATTTTTCTTGCTTCTTTACCCTTAGCAACTTGTCTAAGAGTCACTCTGACACTAGTTTGTAAGATTAAGAGAAAACATAGTGCCATGGCCAAGGGATTAGACCCTGGACCCTAGAACAGACTACCTGGGTCTGAACGTGGCTCTTTCACATACTAACTGTGTGATCTGGGGCAAGTTAACTTGACCTCTCTGTGCCTCTATTCTCTCTGTTGTAAAATGATAACATCAGTTGCATTAAGGTTGTTAAGGGATTAAATAATTTATGATAAAGTGCTTACATCAGGGCATTGTAAGTACCCAATGAATGTCAGCTGCTGTTATTCTTATGGTTCTTTCCGCCTCCTAAGTGTTTCTCGGGTTTGCCAGTTCCACTCCATTCCCCCATAACCTCATAAAGATAAGGTTTCTGCTTGCGTGTTGTGTCTCTCCCACTGTTTATGAGCGGTGTGGAGCCTTTGACACGTCACTTAGCCGCTTCCCTGTTCCGATGAGATAATGGCATGCAAAAATTCACGTTTTTCCCTTTAGCTCTTGGCAGAGTGTCCACAGACGTAAAACCGACTTTGAGCCACGCTCATTCTGCAGGTTGTGCCTCACGCCGGAAGGCTGAGGACAACTCCCTTAACTTTTGATCAACACAAGGAAGAAAGCAATGGAAACTCAGAGAGATAAGGTTTTTCTTAGGGACCACGGAGGAGGCCGTGGAGGGCAGGAGGGCAGGGAAGAAAGCCCAGAATGTCAATGTTATAAATATTTACCTCGTCGGGAGTTTCCTGTTTCTTTAATCCGGCACACTTCGTGATTATGAGCTCATGGCATCGCTTGTGGACCACGCAAGTGCAAACTGCAAACAGCAAAACATGGACAGGCTGAGCAACGAGTAGGGGGAGGAAGGTTCCACCCCAGATAGAATCAGGCTTCAGTGGAGGAACGAGGGCAGCCATGCCCCTTCTGGCGCTGGTAATGGAAGCCCTTGCCGTCAGAGCCACTACAGTGCCCTAACTGCTCCGGAGAAGGACGGACCACTTACATCCTTAGGGCATCAGCAGGTTTCTCTTATTCCAGGAGTCCCTATTGATTTTCTTGCGCCTGCATGCCAAGGTCAGGGAACAGTTTCCCTTCCATGAAGCACTGTCTGTCAGAGGCGTTGCAGCCCCCTTGTGCTCCACTCAGGGCCACGTCAGGGCCGGCTGGAGTGGTGGGGAGGGTCGCAGCGGGAGAAGGCATGTTTCATGACAAAGAAGTTCTTAAGCTTTTCATCTGGTTCTGTCCTTACACGCCAAACTTAAAAATGTCCATTTAATATACTAACTACACAAGAAATGGCCTGCAGCTCGGTCTTCAATGTCATTGGGCAGTAAGTGGCTGAAGAGGCCAGTGACTTTTTGCACACACAGCAACATCCAAAAGAATCTACCCAGGGGTGAGACCCAAGTTAACCTGTGGTTCGGTGAGGAGATGGAATGATCTCCCAGGACAAACCACAGAGAAGCCCCCATCACAGACCCGCCCCCTCCCCCCAATTCTGGACAACTTAACCTTGCCTTTGTAGTCAATTAACTGCAAACAAATAAACTTCAATAACTTCAAGGAGGTTTAAATGTTTAAGAGCTAATGACTCCAGAGTCAAGACAAAACAGAGACGTGGTAAGGACTGTCGGAGACACTGAGTAAAACCAGCAGTGAGGGAACTTCTCCGGGGAGCCAGATTAAGGGCGCTGACGGAGCGCCTGAGTCAGGTGTGGTGCCTGGCGGGGCCTTCTCGGAGCCTCGGATTAAAGCATGCATCTCAGCAAGAAAGATAGGTGTGCTACCTAGAAATAGCTAGGCCCCTGGGACACCTGGGGATAGGTGGTCCCTCGAGGTTGTCCCACACATACACTCCCACAGGTGTGGGTGGGAGTCATGGCCAGGCAGCGACAAAGAAAACAGGGCTCTGCCCCTCAAAGAGGGAGCCTGAGTGTGGGAACTGCAGAAACTCTAAGTGTCCCAAGCCCAGCACACACCTCCTATAAGCACTGTAGCATCAGTGATCTGGGTGGCCCCCAGACCCCCCCAGATTCAGTTCATGCTGTACCTCTTACCTTGACACTGGTATCCCTGCTTTCCTATGACACCCCTGAAAAGAAGAATACAACCCTTTAAGAAATTTTAGTAGGTCAAAACCACACAAAGCCGCCCCATTATGGTCACTGCCGATGAAGCCCCAAGTACCCTGGCGTCTCCCTAGCAGTGTGACTGCACTCCCACTTGCAGGCTTCCCTGAATCAGCTCCTTCAGAAGGGCAGCCCCAGTGCTTGGAAGGAAGTGTAAGGTTGGGTCAGTGTCCAGGCTTGGTTTGCTTTACAAACAGCCATTCCAGCGGGACCAGTAGTGCTCTGGAAAGCCACAGAGACTCTGCTTGCTCTCTGCAGGCCTCCAGGGGTAGAATGTGCCCCTCCTCATGCACGATCGTGGCGCGGGCTGCAGCTGGCAGGCATTTTCCCTGGCATTCCAGGAGCCAGCAAGGATTATAGGGTAGTCTGTGGCCAGGACTGGGAGTTCAATGTACCATTCGGGTGAAGGCCAACATTAAAGGTTCCTTCAGTGGCCAGAATAGAGTTTCCTGGGGCCAGTTTGGGGTCAGCAGAGACACAATCTGATCAGCCTGGCCTGAGCCCTGTCCCCAGTGCCTCAACCACAACTGGTGGGGGAGCTCCCCAAAATTCTAGCCCAGTGGGAGGAGCCGGAAGTCATTCAGGCCACACCTCAGCAGACCTGGAGCTCAACGGTGTTTGCCATGAGCTCACAGGAGACCTGACTCTATAAGACTCAGCTTTTGGAGCCTGTTCCCTCCAAACATGCAATTCATGAACAAAATACAGAAAATGGAGGTCAGAGGATTGAGTCAGTCCTGAGACTGAGACCTGTCTGTGGGTGGGAGTGGGGTGCTGTTTCTGCTTCAGTTGGGCTGAGTTTGCTCTGAGCTGTGTCACCTCAGATCTTCACGTCAATCTCAGTGACCGGTTCTGGAACACCACCAGGATAGGACAAGCCACTCTCAGACACCCTGGGAAGCCAGGTGGGTCTCGAGGGTGCAATTCAAACACTCCCCAGCTGGGTTCATGCTGCAATTGGGCTTCACGTACTGTTGCCTGTTGGATTCAATTGCATGGGCAAACTCCAGTCAGCTTCAAAGAGCTCGGAGAGGTGGCCGGAAAGGCTAGAGGATGTCAGGAAAAGCATGAGCTTTAAGTTGTGCTCACTGGGGTAGAAATCTGACGCTTCCCAGCTGGAGGGCTGCAGGCTCCATACTGCTGTTAGTGGAATGGGCTTCATAATACACAGCTCACAGGACCCTGGGAAGGTTTAACTAAAAATTTCCAGTGCCCAAGAGACAATCTGGCTTGTGGTGGGTATCCATTAAACGTCCCCTTCCAATCCCCAAGACCAGTGTTCCTTATCTTCCTCCACCTCCCAAATAGGCCTACTACTCACCTGTCTCAGTCTATCAAAATCCTAGTCATCATGAAAAGAGAAATGCCACCTCCTCCAAGAAGCCTTCCCTGAGCTCTCCAGCCAACACTACTCTCTCACTCCGCCGAATCACAGCATCCTAGCAGCACCAGTGTCACAGCAGGTACTAAGAACTGCTTTGTATTACCAATATTGGAAACCGAGTATGTTTCACTTTATTGTGGGAAAACTCAACTGTATACAAAGATAGGGAGATAGGCCTCATTTACCCATCACCAAGCTCTAACAAAGACCAATGCACGGGTGGTCTTGTCTAATCTCTGCTCCCAGCCTCTTCCTCCTCTCCCCACCTTATTTTTTAAAACAAATTCCAGATTCATGTCATTTGTAAATAGCTCAGTTTGTCTCTCCAAAAATACGGATACCTTTTAAAGACTCCACAGTCATAATACCATTGTTGATTATAAAATCTTAACTCCTTAAATGTGACATAAGATATGATCCTAAGAGTACAGTCACCAGGAACTACAGCTTCTTTCCATTTATTTCCCCAAGTGCCACACACTCAGTCTTCCAGAAAAGTCTTCTGCAATTTAATAAAGAAGAAATAAAGCGCATCTGCACTTTTTACATGAAGTTTGTAATCTCCCAACTTCTCATCCCAGAGAAGGCATAACTAGAGGTTCCCAGGAGAGGGCCTTACCAGATAAAATCTCTGCAGTGGGAGCAGTAGGTGGGCTGCCGAAGGTAGGTGGCCATGAACTTGTGGCCGTTGACCTGGTGGACCCTGCGCCTGACGGCCCCCTGCCGCTTCCTGGGCCGCATGCGCTCCCTGAACACGCGCTCTTCATTGTCTTTAGGGGCTGGGGAAGGACGAGAGCAGAAAAGAAAACACAGTCTGGGTTAGCACACCTTGAAAGTGACCTTCAGGAGAGCTACTCCACCCTCGGATGCCCGGAAGTAGGAGGGGACATGGGGGGCAGCCTTCGCTGGTGGAGGGATTAGGCGGTCTGAGGAGCCTCGCTGCTCTGCTCCAACGAGAGACCACACGTGTGGGAAGGCAAAGACTGTGAGCTGCACCCTTAGTATCCATCCCAACCCCAATCTGGCTCCGAGCATGGCAGCCCCACTCCTCCCACACCAGCTACACATCACACAAGTGTGGGGTCAAAAGGCACAGGGTTCAATATTACAGCAACTTCTGAGCAGGGTGACCTTGGACAGCTGGTGTTCCCTCGCCCCGAGCCTCTGCAGGCGCCTCCCTCTGTAAATGGGGTGGCAATGCCTGCCCCAGGGGGAGCTGTGGAGTCAATAGTGTGACTTCCCTCAGCACCCAGCCACTTGGCTCAGAGGAGTGGCTGCCTAATAAACCTGATTCTTCTTCCTCGTGCCTGTTATCTAGACTAGGATGACGAAGAGCCTTTCCCCAAAGGTGAGAAGGGAGGGGAGTACTACACTGCAAAAGCTGAAAGTTTCTAAAGGCTGGAGACCCACCGCCACGGTAGCCATCCACAAGTCGGGAGGAGGGCCCTCAGTAGAACCCAATCTTGCTGGCATCTTGATCTCTGACTTCTAGTCTTTAGAACCCGGAGAGAGAAATTCTTCTGCAGAAGCCACCCAGCCTGTGGTATTTGCTAATGCAGCCTGCGCTGAGTAAGACAGTGCTGATGACAGCATTTATCGAAGACATACTCTGGCAAAGTATGCTGAGTACACTAAGTGACCTGCAGTAAGTCACTGAATCTCTTCAATGACCCTACTCGAAGGGTACTGCTCTTAACTTCATTTTGCAGGCGCACAAACTGAGGAATAGGGAGTTTAGTGACCTGTTCCTGTTAACACAGCTATTCATGGCGGAGCCCAGATTCTAACCCAGAGAACAGGGGAGGCGCCACACACAGCTCTGAGGGACAGTCCACTCTCCCTACAGCAAGGCCCAAAGCTCTCATCTGAGTGGCTCTCATTATGGAAGAGTCTAGCTGCCGGCGGCTTTTCCAAGGGTAGGAGAGGGGCAAGCTCTGGCTGTCCTGCCACGCTCCCAGCCCTAGTGCAGGCCCTGGAAGATCGCCGGCATGGCAAAGCTTCGAATGCTCTGGGAAGGCTCTGTGTCCCCTGACACCCCTCCCCAGACGTCGCACTGTGACAGTGTCAGTCCGGGGGGAGAGCATCACCCCTGCCGGCCCTCTTTAAAAATGCAAACCCCTGCACTGGGGATCACAGGTGTGAGCCAAGCAGCTGCTCCACCCGAGGGCCTCTGGTCAGTCCAGGGAGGGTAGCAGCAGAGGGGAAGTAAAACTGAAGGGAGGGGGAGGCAAGGGCAGGAACACATGGCCAGCGGGGGCTTCTAGAGGGAAGCAGCCTCTGAGCCAACAGGAGCCTGTGGATGGGAGGCTGCCCTCTCAGCACAGACACTGAGGGCCCAGAGGTGGGTCTCCTCGTGGCCCCTGACTCCTGGCCTTCTGCCTGTCTGTCTTCCCTTTGCAATCGGTGCTTGTGGTTTCAGAACGTCCCCGACATCGACCACCTTCTAGGTGTGGAAACTGGCCATCTCCCACCCTGCAACCTGGGGGCTGAGACCAGCTGACCAAATTCTCCCATGAAGACCCCATCTGTGTTCCGACATACAGACATCTATACACGTGTGCACGTACAGAAGTGTGGCAGCCGCCACTCAGTGGGGAGTCGTAGGCGGTTTTCAATTCTGCTTCATACTTTTCACTGTATTTAGAATATTCTACTACTTTTATAAGCTGGAAAAGAAATGGGGTGATTTTTTAAGAAAATGTGTTCAGTAGCCCTTACTTGCTATAAAATTAATCTACAAAAACCAAACCAAAAACCCAGTCCTCGGCAGCTCGGGCCAGAGGATGGAATTCTCTTTGCAAAAGGCATCCTTCCAATTCTTTAACAGGATTCACCAAGGAACATATTTAAATGGTAAGCCAGCCCCCTAATGCATTTAAGGTGCAATTTCATTTACAAACCCATCAAATCTCTTAGTCATTTTGACCCTGGAAGATTGTATTTTCAGTTAAAATGGTGATGAGTCCACTTCAGGGTTCTCAAGGGGGCGCTGCAGTGACAGGCGCTCTGGGCATCCCCGAGGGCCTTATTTCTCAACCTCTTACATGCAGGACCGGAACCACACGTTCTAAACTGTGTTTACATCGATCTGATCGGTAAATACGGCAACCGCTCAATTTAGCTCCATTTCCTTTTAAAGACCTCTTGCAGAAGTGCACTGAGACCAGGGAGGCTGGAGGGGTCTCGGGCGGAGAGACAGAGCGAGGGAAACTCCCGCTAGGCTGGGGTCTGGCCGACCTTCCGCAAAGGGTCCCGTTCTTCCTGCCCATCCACACTGCCGTGCGGGTCAGGTTTTATGCCACGAGTTTAGGAAAAAGAAGGCCACAGGAAAGGAAGAACTCAGGTCAGCTTCGTGTTCCTGATGACGCCCCACACGCTCCCCCACCCTCCCGCTAACGCCCTGTGCGTGAGGGGGCAGGACAGGCAACAGGGGAATGGGGTGGGGCCCCTTGCTATGGAAAGACCCCCAATACCACGGCCCTCTGCACAAGGGTGCCAAGGGTCTGCACAGAGCATCTCTGCGCGCATCACCCCACACGCAGAAGGAACAGACTAGATGACGTGAGGAGGAAAGCCACAGGATTCCTCAGCCTCAGAGAAGGACATCGCCGGAATCTGGAATCACCGATAGAAACTGATCTCTTCAGATCTCCCACAGCTATGAAGGGTCGCTCTTAAAACGCAGCTCCCATGAGGGAGGGGTAATGCAGTATGTGTGTGTGTGTGTGTGTGTGTGTGTGAATTAGTAGTAGTGTGAATATGATACATTGATTTATAAATGTATATGTGTGTATAGTATATCAATTAACATACTATAGAATGAATAATTCATATATTATAATGTATTAGTATATTTTATGACAGACCTAATTAATTGTAGTATAAATTATAATTACAATATAATTAATATTCTAACAAAATTATAATTATATTAATAACATATTATATATAATGTACAATATGATATAAACATACAGTTTTGCTGAATCATTTCAAAGTTGCAAACATAGTTAACAATTTACCTCTAAATACATCAGCCTTTATCTCCTAAGAACAAAGATATTCTCCTCCATAACCACAATATCAGAGTCAAGAAATTTAACATTGCTATCACATTATCTGATATATAGTTCATATTCAGATTTCTCCAATTGTCCCCGAAACATCCTTTATAGTTGTCACGTTAAAATTTTTAATCTAGGACCTAATTAGAGCTCACACATCGCATTTGGTTGCCCTGTCCCTTTATTGTGCTTAATCTGGAACAGTTTTCTTGACTTTTATCCTTTTTATGATACATTTATGAGAAATCCAGGATGTTGTCTTACGGAACGTTCCCCAATCTGGATTTGTTAATTTTCTCTCAATTAGTTTCCAGTTAAATGTCAGGAACACCAAAGAGGTCTATGTATCAATGAGTCCAAATATATACATCAAGACCCCCTCTAGATAACTGAGTAAATGATACGAACATACTACATACAGAAGAACTATAAAATAGTCACTCTAATTGGAAATTTTTTAAATGCAAAGCAGAGCAGTTTTGATATACCACTAACTTACCATGTAATACTTTAATAAAGAAACAATTTTTAAAGGAAACTGTAAGTTTGCTTTTTTACCACATCTTTAAAATTTTGGATAAATTTCTTATAAATTTTTTATATTAACCCCTTATCAGATGTATCGGTGAATATGTTCTTCCATTCTGTGGGTTGTCTTTTTTTTTTTAATGATTTCTTTTGCTGTGCAAAAATTTTTTAGTTTGATGTAGTCCTATTTGTTTATTTTTTTCTTTTGTTTTCTTTGCCTAGGGAGATATATCCGATAAAATACTGCCACAAGCAATGTCCAGGATTTTGCTGCCTGTGTTTTATTCTACAATTTTTATGGTTTTGGGTCTAACATTTAAGACTTTGATCCATCTTGAATTTATCCTTGTGTGTGGTGTAAGAAGGTAGTCTAGTTTCATTTTTCTGCACATATCTGTCCAATTTTCTCAACACCATTTATTGAAGAAACTATCTTTAGCCCATTGTATGTGCTTGCTTCCTCTGATATTATTGACTATAAAGGTGGGGTTTATTTCTGGGCTCTCTATTCTGTTCCATTGACCTATGTATCTGTATTTATGCCAGCATCATGCTAGTTTGATTACTAAGGCCTTATAGTGTAGTTTGATATTAGGTAGCGTGATTCCTCCAACTTTGTTCTTTCTCAGGATGTTGTTGTTATGCAGAGCCTTTTGTGTTTCCATATAAATATTTGGAATACTTGTTCTAATTCTGTGAAATATTTCACTGGAATCTTGATAGGAATTGCATTGAATCTGTAGATTGTTTTGGGTAGTATGGACATTTTAATGATGCTAATTCTTCCTGTCCATGAACACAGTATGCACTTCCACTTATTTGTATCTTCTATTTCTTTCTTCAATGTCTTTATAATTTCCTGAGTACAGGTCTTTCACATCCTTGGTTAGGCTTATTCCTAGGTATGTTATTCTTTTTGTAGCAATTGTGAATGGGACTGTTTTCTTAATTTCCCTTTCTGTTAATTCATTATTGGCATATAAAAATGTAGCTGATTTCTGGATATTAATTTTGTACCTTTTACTTTGCTGAATTCATTTATCAGTTCTAGTAGTTTCTTGGTGGAATCTTTGGGGTTCTCTATGTACAGTATCATGTCATCTGCAAATAAAGACAGTTTTTACTTCTTCCTTTCCAATTTAGATGTCTTCTATCTCTTCTTCTTGTCTGACTGTGGTGGCTAGGACTTCCAGTACTATGTTGAATAAGAGGTAAAACTGGACATCTCTGTCTTGTTCCTGATCTTAGGGGGAAAACGCTTGTAGTTTTTGCCCATTGAGTGTGATGTTGGCAGGGGGTTTGTCATATGTGGCCTTTACTATGTTTAGGTATGTTCCCTCTATTCCCACTTTGCTGGGAGTTTTGATCATAAATGGGTGCTGGATTTTATCAAATGCTTTTTCTGCATCTGTTGATATGACCATGTGGTTTTTATCCTCCCTTTTGTTTATGGGGTGAATCACATTTACTGATTTGCAAATGTTGTACCAACCTTGCATTCCCAGAATAAATCCCACTTGATCATGGTGTATGATCTTTTTGATGCACTGCTGTATTCACTTTGCTAATGTTTTGTTGAGGATTTTAGCATCTAATATTCATCAGGGATATTGACCTATAATTTTCTTTCTTTGTAGTGTCTTTATCTAGTTTTGGAATTAGGATAATGCTGGCCTTGTAAAATGAGTTTGGGAGCCTTCCATCCTCTTGAATGTTATGAAATACTTTGAGAAGGAGAGGTGTTAGTTCTTCTCAGAATGTTTGGTAAAATTCATTTGTGAAGCCATCGGTCCAGGGCTTTTGTTTGTTAGGAGTTTTTTGATTACTGGTTCAATTTCACTAGGTGTGATCTGTCTATTCAGATTCTCTGATTCTTCCTGATTTAGTTTTGGAAGATTGTATGTTTCTAGGAATTTATCCATTTCGTCCAGGTTGTCCAGTTTGTTGGCATATAGTTGTTCAAAATATTTTCTTACAATCCTTTGTACTTCTTTAAGAAACAGTTTGTTTTAAGATGGTATTATCCACTAATGGGAAGGCTGCTATGAAAGTGATTTATTCATTTGCTGCTACAGGCCATGTAACATAACATTTTCTGAAAGTAATACTGCAATACATAGCAAATACAACAAAGGAATTCTTATCCTTTGATTTGGCAACTCCTTAGGAATTTACTCTGAGTCAATAGTGAAACAGAAACTGAAAGCTATACACTTATAACTTATAGATGTTCCCTCCTTGCATAATTATATTGGCCAACAAATAGAATTAACTTGATTGTCTAACATTAGGAAAAACGGTCAAATAAGTTATAGTATACCATGTAGAGCAATTTAAAAACGATGAGGAAGTACTATGTAGGAAAATGCAGAAATGTGACAAAATGTAAAAACAGAATACATGGCATCACAACGCTATATAAAACATATTTGCAGGTTTAAAGTAACGTAAGAGTTATCATGCTATACAAGGATGATGGGATTATATATTGTAACATTTGAAAAAATCTTCTCTATTGTTCTTCAATGACTTTTAAAAGCAGCTCTCTCCCCACAGCATTAGCTGGTGGGAAGGCCCCTCGTGCTGCATGGGTGGGCGCTGCATGGCATGAACAGGAAGGGGAGAAACCGAAGGCTGCCCTGGAAAGCAGGGCAGACAGGACAAGTGTCATCAGCTTCCCAGCTGCCTGTGGTTCGGAACTGAGTGAAGAATTACCCCGATCTAACCCTACACATGTGACCTCTCCCCCCAGCCTGTGCCTCACCCTGAGGGACGCTCACTGCTGTCATTGGATGCACTCAGCCACGCCCACTTGGTCTGACCTTTTATTGGCTGCAGCCTCTGAGGCAAAACCAAGGCTGGCTTTCCTCCTTTGTTTTATGGCTGCATCTGTCACATAGCAGACGGGCACCTTTTCTGGCCAGTCTAATTATTGAAGGTCTCACCATTCTGCCATCACCTCCCTCACCCTGCCTCATCTCCTGCACAGAAAGGGAGCCAAGGTGACAGATGGAGCACATGAAGGCACCCTGAATTTCAGCACTCCTGGGGTACCTTTTGGGATAGGAGTAGCTGCCAGAGCATTTCTAGTCGGCCCAGACTTACAAACTCCTGGTGTGTGTAGCAAGACTGCCAAATCCAAGCATCAACCTTGCCGAAAACCCTTGACCAGACTGCGCAATACGCATGACTGGCCACCTCTAGGCACTGCTGTCACTCCTCACTGCAGCATGGTCACCTACCCTTGGTGTTCAGGGCACATAGGGTCCTTCCCTCAAGCAAGTATGTTGTGGGGTCTTTATTTTTTCTGATCTCTTCTGCTATTATGGTTGAAATAGGTGTTAGGAGCCCGGACAAACTGTCTTTGCCCCAGACTTGCATTAGGTCCTCAGACAAGTCATTTAATCTCTTTGGGCCTGTTTTTCGTTTGTTTGTTTTTAATCTATCAAGAGTGGGTAATGTAACGGCTCTGCCTATATCCCAAGCTGGCACGCTTCTTTCTTTCTCCCTGGCACCAACATGACACCTCGTTACTGAGGAGGAGTGAAGCGGCCTCACCGCCGCCCTGCAAAACGCACTGAAAGCCCCTTGTTGTCCCTCCCTGCTCGCGTCCAGCTGCCCCCAGATGTTCCACAGCTGCCACCGGGAGCATGAAAGAGGGTGAGCATTCTCTCCCCACCGCGTCCACTAGGGCCTTTAGAAAAGCGGACTCCACCCTCGGGCTTGGAAGACTGCCAGGGAGGTTGGGCTGGGCGAGGAGCGCTGACTCAGTGGCAGGACAACAGCAGTAAGGCATGTGGCCGGTTTGAGAAACGGCCGCAGACCTCATCAGCAGGCTGGCGCAAGCAAATAGTGAACCCGGTGCTCAACGCGGGTAATTTTACAACACAAAGAAACCAATTCAATCATCCTGGTATTTTTATTTAAATAGCTGTCAAACCTTAGATAGTTTTCAGAAGCTGAAAAATTACAGCCCCTGTATATAGGGCCCCTACCACAGCTGAGTACCATTCTAAACATCTGACATCCAAGAAGTACTATTGCACTCCATATACATGGAGTGCCGTTCCATGCATGTGAGGCTGTTCCATACACAAGAGGTTCTGTTCCACATACAGAAGGTATCGTTCCACACACATCAGGTTCTGTTCCATATACATGAGGGATTATTACATATACATTAGGTACTACTGCATACTCATGAGGCATTATTGTATATTCATAAGATGTTATTGGATACACATGAGGCACTATTACATATCCATGAGGTACTATTACATATGCATGAGCTATGTAAGCAACTTACACACATCCTTCTCTAATGCCATGAGGTGCTTTACTCTAAGCTTGCAAAGAAACCAAGCCTCCAAGAGGTTAAATAATTAATTTGTTGAAGGTTACACAGCTAACAAACAGTAAATGTCAGCTAAAAATTCCCACCCTGACTCATCCATTCATGCTTCCCAAAGATGGTACAATAGCCTAGGTCCCCCTTGGACCCAGTTCTGCGTGTGGAAGCCTCCTGCTGCAGTCCACCCACGTCTCCACACGTCCGCTCCTGCTCTCATCTGGAGAACCAGAAAGGATGGCTCAAGGGGACGGGTGATTCATGGTACACCCACATAATGGGATTTAATGCCCTGGTTTCAAAAAGCAGATACGCTAAGTCCACCGAGAAACAAATGGAAAAAGGAAACCAAGAAACATGTGCATAGTCTGTATTTGTATAAAATGAAAAAGAGGAAAGGATAAATATACTCAAAAAACATAAGCAAAAATACACATTGAAACTTCCTAAAAATAAACTGTTCATCCAAAAATGTTAATCATGTGGATACTAGACACCAGACACTGCTCTGGGCACAGGCCCTTGGCCACACTCTCATTCTCTTCTCAGATGTTCTGGACGTGGTCCGTCAGACACGGGTCCCCGAGAACAGAGCAAGGAGTTACTGACATCCCAGACCACCGTGATCGGAGGTTGATCCCAACAGAAGTGAGGCAGAACCTCTCCCCCCAATCTCTGAGGTGTTAACGTTCCCTCACAAAAATTCTCAGGTTTGATTTTATGGCATTATTTGTAAAAAAAAAAAAACAAAAACAAAAAGAAGAAGAAGAAGAAAAAAATATATAAGATCAATCAAAGGAAAAAATTAAAAAATAAAACGAGGTGCTGAAAACCAAAGGAGTGATGCCTTTTATTTTTTAGGTGCTACGAGGAAAACAGGTTATAGTATGTTCAAGGGAAATAAATGCTTTATGACAGTTTGAACTATCAAGTAAATATTTATGTGATGCCAAAGAATATGCTGCACATGTTGTACTCACACAATACATTAAAGACAATTTCTGTTCAAAACAGGAAAGAGGAAACAGCGATGAATTCCCCGAGAGCAATCAGTCCCTGCTGCCCGTGTCTTCCCAGAAGGTCACACGACGTGGACTGGGGACGTCTTGGAGGAGGGGCGTGTTATTCTGCGGGTAATCTAATCAGGAGGGCACTGGTGGCCTTTCAAGATTGGCATCTCAGATTTAATGTAAACCATCTCTCTCTCTCCTTCACTTCCTGAATGATCTGTTCTGTGTTTATGGCATTGCTGATGCTCTGTCCACTCATTAAAACGAAGCTGAAGCTAGTTTCGTGCTTTATAGGAAGAAAAAAACATGAAAAAATCTGACATGAAGAAGAAAGGGAGAGCAACACTCGTGTAAACAGAGGGAAAACGGAGTGGCGGCCAAATACTGTCATGGTCACTGAGGAAGAGTTCGAGGGAGAAAGTGGAGGGCACCCCAACCCCGCCACCCCATGCTCTGATTGCTGCAAGGCTCAGGTGGGCGCAGAGAACCAACGGAGAACAGGGATTTACTTAAGCAGGAAGTCGGCTTGCCTCCTTCCCATTGGCACTCCTTCATGTATTCCCTCCCTCCAGCCTCCATCCATTCAAAACTTCAAAATCACATGTGGGAGTCAATGAAACCTGACTGTATGCCTCTGGTACCCAGGAAAAGTCACTACTTGCCAGAAAGAATCCACAGAGCAAAAACCCTCCAGGCAGACCTGTTAAAAGCCCAGAGAGTATTCCCAGCCTGGGAAACCAGCCAAGTGGGGCACCGGCCAAGGGTGGGGCCCGAGTCCCTGCTGGTGCCAGCTATGGGCCAAGTATTCATATAACAGGAAACTGAGCTGTTGTTGAATTCTTGGGCACCTGAGCCCTATGGAGCCGATGTCCATGAGGATAGATTCTGTCCATTGTTCATATTTCTAAAATGCTGCATTAAAAAATGCCCGTGGGAAAACAGTGGCAGAAGTCCCAGCAGGGCATCTGTCTATTCCCACGTGCTAGTTGGTGGTCCTGGGTAGGGGGAGGTACCAATGCCAAGTGAAGGTTGTCACCCCCCTCCCACACTTCCAATATCATATATAACAAGCCCTTTAATGCCACAGGCACCTCAGCCAAAGGGTTAGGAGGTTGTTTATTGAAAAACCCACACCTATCCAGTGGAGTTGGTACCAGCCCTTCCATACGGTCCGGGCAGCGGCCGGCACAGTTCAGGAAGGTGCGAGCAGAGCGAGTGAAAACTGGTACCGCTAATGCCCTAGGGCCCCCCCTACATAAACTGGGCTCTAAAGAGCTTCTCCACATTAAGTGCCTGTACAGTTTCCCCAAACACCACAGTGAATGAACTGTTTGGTTTCCCCAAGTTTCTTCTTTGCTAAGGGGTTTTGAGCTCTCGCTAATGTTTTAGTTAAAATTTGAAAGAAAAAAAAAAATCCCTGGCTTGTCCCAGAGAGAGCTGGAGTCCTGAGCAGGGTTCCCAAGAGGACGACAAGGTGGGTATTTTATTAGACTACCTGGGAAAGGAGGAGAGTTTCTGGAGCAAATCTGAAGATTGTAAAAGGAGAAAATAAAAGGCAGTGGAAGAACGGTGAGACAAAGGAGATGGAGAAAGAAGACAAAGAGAAGATGATTATTAAGTCACAAAGCCCAGGCTGGCAACTGGCTGCAGGAACCCCATACCTTTTCAGGAAGAAGATGGATTTGTCTGAAGTAGCACACCCTCCTCTCCCCCGTGCTTTGGTCCATACCGACCAAGATGTGAGATCACCTTCCTTCCGCCCTCCTTCCCAGTAACCCAGGCCTGGCTAGTCTCCAGGGCAGGGCACTGGGAGACGGACCTTCCTTAGGAAGACAAACATAGGTGAACAAGCCTCAAGGCTTTCTACAGAAACAGCTATAATGGCCATCGCTCTTGCAGAATTATATCTCTTCTCTCGTTGTCAAAACCTGCTTAAATTTAGCTTCCTCTTACAAGGTTTTGTTCCACTGAGGCTGAGACCAAAACTCTGCACATGAAGATGGGGATAGGAAGGTCAAAAGCAATAATGCCTTTATTATTAACTGAAAGCACCCCATAATCCAACCCCTGCTCTGATCTCCCTCTCTCTCTCACACACACACTCCCACCCCCACCCCCGATGCCGGCACCTCTCCCCAGTCAGGGGACACTGCAGTCTAGAAAACCTAATGAATTCCCAGCTATTAGTTCTTAGAGCCTCAAAAATTCCTATTTCCTCCTGAGCTGTCTTCCATAGTGATATGAGAATGTTGGGGAAAGAACGGTCACCATGTGAGGAAAAAATATGTTTCTAATAGCTCCGTGAAGCAACAGAGACATCTGCTCAATTTGGGGCTGCAGAGGTATAAATTCCCATACAGTGAACACAGAATTACCAAAAAGAAAAGAAGGGGGAACGTTTTCCCCCCTATTTTGATAAACCTAGGAAAATATTATGAGGTGAGGCCAGAGATTATTAAGGGAGATCCAATTGGCTTAGGTCTCAGTGCTCATAAAGTACAAGTGGGATGAAATTCTCTAAATAAGTAAGTTATCTTTGTGCAGAGGGGAAAATGACTGGCCACAGGTCCTGACCTGAATGAATCTCAGCAAACTTCTTGCAGGTATATGTTCTTGGTCACCAGGGCCCTGGGGAAGAAGTAGTTATGACTCTTCTTCCCAACTCCCAACCTATAATTTATCATCTCAGGACAGCCCAGGAGCTGTGTCTTTACGTACAGCAGGTGGCACTGTGCCAGCCCGGACATCTGGGCCCCTCATACAGTGAAGTAATCTGCCTGCCCTCGCAGTCGGTCATGGCTCAAGCGGTGAGTGGGACGAGGCAGCAAAGGTGAGGCTGAGGTTAAGGTCTACCACACGGTCTTAAGAGTCTCAAGAATCCCGCGATAGATGAGCACCGCCTCTGGCTGAAGCACATTGCTTCCACGTGTCTGAAGTGCGAGCAAGTCTGGCTATCCCTAATAAGTCAAGAGATACCTAAGGGAGAATTGAAGTCCATCTAGAGGAAAGACACAGAACTAATTTCCGTTTCTGGGAGAAATAAGAAAGGGTTGAATGAGAGGTATGGTTTCCTATCTCCAAGATGACCCCCAGTGACCCTGGCTCCTGGTATCCACAGAGACGATATGCTGCCTTGTGTAACCAAAAAGACTGCAGAAATGACAGTGTGACCTCTGAGGCTAGGTCATGAAAGACACTGTGGCTTCCACCTGGCTCTCTCTTGGATCACTCCTCCTGGAGAAAGGCAGCTGCCACGTCACAGGGACACTCCAAGGCAGCCCTTGGAGAGATACGTCTGGTGGGAGACGGAGGCCTCCTGCCGAGAGTCAACCCCGACGTGTGAGCCACGTGTGTTAGCCGCGTTGGACGTGGATCCTCTGGCCCCAGCTGAGTCTTCTGTGGACCACAACCCAAACCTGACCTCGGAGAGCCCATGGGCCAGAACCGCGCACCTAGAACTGCTGAATTCCTGACCGGCACAAACTTGATGAGATAATGCATATTCATTATTATCTTAAGCTGCTACATTTGTGGTGATGTGTTATGAAACAATGGAGATCTAATTCAAGAGATAATAGATAAACCAAGCAGCAGAGATGTAGGATAGACATGGGCAAGAGCAGTTTTTAACTGTGAGCATTGTCCATTCCCTCAGTAAGCATTTGCTGAGTACCTCCTAGGTGCTGGGTACTGTGCCTATACTTTGTGTTACCCATGAATCCTGCCCATGGAGAGAGAGAGAGAAAGAAAGGATGAATAAATATTGACAGGGTGGGTATATCAGAATCACTGTCCCGTGCGTCCTGGTAATAAGTAGGCAAAGTGAGGTAGGCTGCCCTGGCCTCTGAGAGCGGGGAGATCAAATCTGCTGGTGTCCTAAAGACCAAAACGACCCCTGTTGCTTCCGGCTTCACTGTGTTCGCTTTGTCCCTTAAGCTTGAGGCTTTCAGCCCAGTTAAAACACAGATGAGCGCAGTATGGACGAGTTTCGGGGCCTTTTGGAGAGACTGTGCTGGGAAGGTTGTAGGACCCGCAGGGAGAGTGGTGGCGGGAGATCATTTTGGAAACTTTACAGTCAAAGGCTAATGGGTGCTTGGCATACCTCGAGCAAAAGCTAAAGTCCATTTTTTAAAAATCTAATAATAAAAGTTATAGGCACCTCTGACTGTATAATATGTGATTAGAACACATTTTCTCTGCTTCTCAAAAGGATCCTACAGGATTGGTATTATTATCTCCACGATACAAATGAGGAAACTGGAGCGAAGAAAATCAAAGCGACTCACCCAATGGTGCACAGTTATTAAGTGCAAGAGCCTGATTTTGCACCAAGGCCTGTCTGGCTCGGAAGTTCAGGGTCCCCCACCATACACCACGTGTTAAAGAATACGGGACGAACCCTGTTTTCCCCTTTCCACCCCATATGGAAACTAGAAAAAGCACTTAAGAAAATTTGAGCATGGTGTTCATATTTCTCTCACAGGTGGTTTATGGACTTTTAAAAAATGAAATTTCCTTCTCAAATGGTGTAAATGAAAAAGCTTTGAGGAAAATTATTAACAGGTTGGCAGGAGAGAGGCCAATTTCTTTCAAGTGAATATGGGGTTGGATAGAAGTTCTGAAAACTGTTTTGGAAACCAGACTGCTGGCAAAGCAACAGAAAACAAAACTCAGAGAGACAACTCACGTCCATGCCACAAGCCACATGCCAGGGAGCATAGGGAGGGACAGAAGGACCAGAGCTCCTCCTTCAGGACCACGTGCACTGATTCCAGCCTGTTCCCCCTGAACTCTGACGGGCAGGAGGAGTGTGAGGCATGACACGGGAGCAAACATAACCCTCACACAGGCGCCCATCTCCCGGAACAAAACGTTTCTACCTGCTTGAGCCAAGCAAGGAAGAAAGTTTCAGATCAAAGCATTCCCTAAACCTGACCCAACCATCACGTGTGTGGCAGGAACACCTAACCATAAAGGAAGACTACTCTGTTCCCCAGGTCAGTCCCCTCCTCAATTCTAAGGCTACAAAGATGGAAGACTATGACTGCTAGTTTTTTTTTTTTTTTTAAATAAACATCGTTCTCTTTCTCCAAACAGAGCAGTTAGCAAAGGCCCAGATCAAATCTATTACTGGAAGTTAGAATGGAGAGGTTAAAAAATTGTGTGTGTGTGTGTATAAGGGATAAGAACTAAGATAAAGCCCTGGCTGGTGTGGCTCAGTTGGTTGCAGTGTCGTCTCGTACACCAAAAGGTTGTGGGTTCAATCCCCAGTCAGGGCACATGCCTATGTTGCGGGTTTCATCCCCAGTGAGGGAGCCTATGAGAGGCAACCGGCAGATATTTCTCTCTCTCTTTCTCTCCCTCCCTGCCCTCGACCCTGCCCTCTTCTCTAAAAGCAATGAAAAAAATGCCCTCAGGTGAGGTTTAAAAAAATAAAAGAACTAAAATAAAGATATGCTACTATATCCTTTGTTATTTCAAACCACCTTCCTGGGAATAAAAAAGAGCGCCGCGTTGAAGAGGGCGTCCTTCCTCCCCTCCGGGCTGCCCTGCCCTGCGGCTGGCAGCCGAACGGTCTGTGGCAGGAGAGTGCGTCCTCTCCACGGGAAGAGCAGGGCAGCGATTTCCCTCTTGCACTGGGGAAGCTTGGAGCTTTTTAAAAGCTTGCAGAATATCCTACACCCTTTTTTGCAGCTCAGGAGAATTCCAGTTGATTTCGGAGAGAGGATGACCTAGAACTTGACCGCTCATTAACCAGAACTACCAGCTGATTCTCAGCCTATCAGTCTGAAGTGTACACCCGTCAGACCCTTGACGTGGCTCTATCTGATGCCGCTGTCTCGCTCGAAAACCTCCCTGCATATCAGAAATGGCCTCTCATTTCTCAAGGGGAAATCTCATTTCCTGCCGGAGCGTGATGGCTAAAGAAGATCAGAAAAATGTTTTAAAGGCTGAAAGGAAGGGGGTAAAGGATCTTTTCTCTTTCAGACAGACGGTGGCCACAGCGTCTTATTAAATGTGAATCAGAACACAGAAGAACCCAGATCAAGCCCATTTACATAATCCTGTCACCATTTTCTCCTAAATGACCTAAGTTCTGAGGCCTTTCCCTCCTTAAAATAATAGTGACTCTCAACCTTTAGCACACACCAGAACTATTTGGAGGGCTCACTGGAGCACGTCACGGCTGGGCCCTGTCTCCAGAGTTCCCTTCAGCAGTTTGGGGGAGTAGCTGAGAACTTCATTTTTAAGACGTGTCCAGGTGATGCTAGTGCTGCTGGTCTGGGACGACTGTCTAGACTGCATTAGCCACCTCTCGTGAATCACCTGCTGATAAAAGTGAAACACTTATTTATTCGGAAGTAACTAGGGCCCTGCTCAGAAAGGAGAAAGCTAAAAGGATCATCACTCCCACCGTTACACCAAAAACCAGGGGGACAAACAGCCCAAAGGAGCAGAATAGAGCCCATGACTAGTCCACACGCACGTTCAACTGATTTTCCACAAAGATGGACAGGCAGCTCAGTGGAGAAATTACAGTCTTTTCAACAAGCAGTGCTGGGACAATGAGATGCCCACAGGCAAAAAGTGAGCATAGATCAAGCTCTCGCACCTTGTAGAAAAATAGATTCTATTGTCACAAAGGGAATTTTGAGGGGATACATGGAGATTTTTTTAAAAATAGACTCAAAATAGATGACAGACAAGAATGTAAAACCTAAAACTATAAAACATCTGGAGGAAAACACAGAAGAAAATCTTTGTGGCCTTGCAGCCAGGTAAAAATTTACTAAACGGGACACCAAAAGCACAATTCATAAAAGAAAAGATTGACAAATTGAACTTTGCCAAAATTGGTAACTTCTGTTCAAAAGATACTGTTGGAAGAACGAAAAGGCAAGTCCCCAAGTCAGAAAAAATATTTGCAAATTACATGTCTGGTAAGGCACTCACGTCTAGAATATATAAAGAACTCTTAGAACTCAATAATAATAAAAAAAAACAATTTAAAAAATGGGTTAAAGATCTGAAAGACACCTTATCAAAAAAGATATATGGATAGCAATTAAGCACATGAAAAGATGCTGAACATTGGCTTTAGGAAAATGAAAATTAAAACCACAATGAAACCACTACATAACTGTTAGAATGACTAACTTTAAAGTAACAACAATAATAAAACATAAACATATGAAGTGTGGATGTGGATGGAAAAGTAACTGGCATTTTCATACATGGCTGGTGGAAATAGAACATGGCCTCCCCACTTGGGAAACAGTTCACAGTTTCTTATAGAAGCAAACGCCACTCACCACACACACCCCACACTGCCATTCCTAGGTATTTGTTCAAATGAAATGAAAAGTTACATGACACAAAAACTGATATGCACACATCTATGGGGGGTTTTATTTGTAATCATTTAAAACCAGAAACGATCCAAACGTCCCTCAGCTGGAGAACGGCTAAAGAAACAAACTGGTGTGCATCCACACAGGGAAATTCCACTCAGCAACGAGAAGGAATGAGTGACTGACGCGTCCGACGGCGCGGACAACTCTCCGATGCACCATGCTGCATGAGAAGAAGCCAGGGGCAAAGGGCTCCGTGTGGCAGGGTTCCACCCTAATGGCATTCTGGAAAAGGCAAAACCACAAGCACCGAAAAGGGATCTGTGGTTCTGGAGGTGGAGAAAGGCTTTAACTACGAAAGGGAGAGGTAATGGGAGAATTCGGGGGATGATGGAACCACAGAATTCTGTATTTTGATCCTGGTAGTAGTTACATGACTGTATGCATTTGTCAAAACTGGCAGAAATGTATGCTGAAATGGGCTATTTTCATGTAGTAAATATGACCTTAATTTTATTTTTAAGAGGGGAAAAAAGTAATTCAGGAGGACCTGCTACATCCTCAGCCCTGTGTCAAGAGCTACTACAAAAAAAAACATGTTAGGTGTTAGAATGAACATCTGCCTGAAGCATTGAAAGAGCCTACACCTGAGAACTCCAGTGAGGAGACTGGACTAGGGAGCCCGGAGACAGCTGGCGTCTCTGGTACAAACCTGGTCCCCTCCGCTGTTGGGTTCTACCTTCAGTCCAAAGGCTCTTTGTTCTTCCTCTCCTGCTCTTGCCACCTGGGCCAGGTTGATCTCCTGACCGCCCCTCACAGAAGTCACATTCACTCCGGCCTCCGAGCTAATCACACTCGTCCTCCGTCCTAGAACACAGTTCTTTCCTGCCTTCTCCTACTCAAAATCTCTCTTATCCTTAAAGATACACACCTTTCATGAACCCTTTCTTAACCACAGCAGTCCACAGGGATCACCTCTTCTTTGAACAATCGTGGCACCTGGAATTTTTACTATTCAATATGGCATCCATTCATTAAACATGGAATATACGCTTTCCGAGTGCCTGCCACGCTGTTCATACTGTTTCCCCATCTATTTTAGGAAAGAAAGAAGCCTTGTCTTGAGTCCTTGTCCCCAACCTCACCCCGACACTTCCAATGCCTAGTTCTAACCATAATTAATTGAATGAAATACCAGAAGTTTGCATGACAACGCTAGCTTTCCATTAGACTCACCTGGAGAGTACGGAAATGTGCTGGCGCCTGGTGCCCACCGCAGACAACTGAATCACAGTCTCCCAGGGGCTGGGCACTGGTATTGCGTTACAGCTCACCGGGGGGTAATAATGCGCAGCACTGATGGAAGGGGGGGGTGGTGCAGTTAAGAATCAGGAGAGGCATGGAGGGGCACCAGCATTCATGCAGCCAGTGACATGGAAGTGTTTGCTTCAGTGTTTTTTGGGCGTGACCCAGAAAGAGGCATTTCAGGGGTGGTATTCCAAGGCGGAGGGAGAGAGAGAAGGAGAAGGAGTTGGTATTCAGGAAGAGGAGGAGAGAAAGAGGGGACAATGTTTGAAAATGCATGAAAAGTGCCCTTGACTGGGAGTCAGGTCATAGAGGATGAGACCTTGGGTCTGACACTAATCAGACACGTGACCCCTGGGTAGCCATTTCTCTTGCCTTGGTCTCGGTTTCCACAAATTAAACTTACAGGAATGGCCATGTGTTTTCAAGTCCCTGCTGATTGGAGATCTTCCAGGTGTGTTCCGTCCAAATCACCAGGGTGTTAAACGGGCCTTTAAAGGCCTGGGCCCTGTGACAATGAGGGAGAGTGGGGGCTTTGGGGCTGAGTATCTTCCAGGTAAGCTAATGCAAGTGCTAAAGATTGAGGACAACTGGTCAAGGGCCTTTGGGGGGCTATCAATTACTTGAGAATTTCCTTATCATGAACGCCACTCAGTAATGTCCAAAAAGGCAGCTGGCTTGACCTTCCTGTCAATGAAATTAGTTTTTGAGGTGAACCCAGACTACCGTGTAAAACAAATTTTCATAATGTACTCTACAGTTTTACATGGCTACTATGTTCTGTGTTTTCTTAGTTTATAAGCTCTGTGAAAGCAGGAACTGGTTGTCTAACAGAACCTTGGTATTACGTGGCATGGCTTAAACAAAGCACTTTCTCAGTGTTCTTCCTTTTTCTACAAAAGTTAGGTTCTTGGAAAGCTGCATGTCAATGGAACCACCATCCATCAAACCCAAATTTAATGTACATTAAGTGCTATATCGAGAGCCATAAGGTGAGCACTTTTGAAGAATGCCTACATTTTTTGGAAATGCTAATAATTACACCTTAATTCAGCTGTTTGGTAAGTCTAAATTTTAACACAGCAATTGCCATGTAAAATAGAGGTTGTTTTATGTTCCTTTAAATTGAACCCTTAAGAAGGGGTTCTTGGGCATAGTACAGGGTCCGGCACAATAACACCCCTTTTTATTACAAAATCATAAGGATGTAATCCTGTAACATAACAATATCACACACAAACACACCATATGACATTTTACGTGAAATGTTCAAATTGCTTTCCATCTCGTGCAAGACATTCGTGCGTCCTACCAACTGCACCCAAGCAGGCCTTCTTCCTACCGGACCCTGTGTAATCAATGCTATAGTTCATCCTCCTTCATACTGCTTTCAGCAAAAGGAGGCTGTTTTATTGGCTTAAACCTCAGTGTGCTTCTGTGTGCTAAGCCACTTACACACACACAACAGCGGGTGACCTGTGGCTGGTACAAGGGCCAGGGGCCATGTGGTGTCATGAGCTGAGCGTGATCACTGCGGGCTGGGGGCCTAGGTTCACCTGCTCCTAGTTGTGTGCCCCTGAGTGAGACCTTTTCCTTTTCTGGGCTTCAGTTATCCATGTGATAGAAATATTGGACTAGTGATTTCTAATGTCCTTTGTAGCTCTGGGATTCTAGGATTTTAGATTTTTTTTTAAATTTTAAATTACTTTATTGTTGTTCAATTACACTTGTCTGCATTTTTCCCTTCCCCTCCCCCCACCCCATCCCAACCCACCTCCCTCCCTTGCTTCCACCCTCCCCCTTGATTTTGTCTATGTGTCCTTTATAGTAGTTCCTGAAAACCCTTCTCCCCACAGTCCCCTGCCCCCTCCCCCCTGGCTATTGTTAGACTGTTCTTAATTTCAATGTCTCTGGTTATATTTTGCTTGCTGTTTTCTTTTGTTGATTATGTTCCAGTTAAAAGTGAGATCATATGGTATTTGTCCCTCACCGCCTGGCTTACTTCACTTAGCATAATGCTCTCCAGTTCCATCCATGCTGTTGCAAAGGGTATAAGTTCCTCCTTTCTCTCTGCTGCATAGAGTTCCACTGTGTAAATGTACCGTAGTTTCTTGGGATTTTAGAATTCTTTGGAGAGTCTGGATCATCTGAGGCTGTCAAATTTTACAGTCCTAAAACTGCTCTATTAGAGCTCTAATCCAGCTTGGCACAAGCCTGGAGGATGAGGTGTGAGAGAACCGCGCTCTCTGTGTGCGGCTGTGTGGGTTGTGCACTGCAAAAAGCAGCTCCCCTTTGTTACATTTGCTCAGTCGGGGCCCACTGTGTTAGGTGCTGCATGGTCTCGCCTGGCGCTGGTCATAGCAAGACCTTTAAAGCCAAGGGCAGCAAAGCACAAATCAAAGTGTGGTTCCATGACAAGAAAGCTATTCTTCTGGGCCCAGAGGAAGTTAGCTCAGGTGTGGTGATCACGTGCTCATAAGTGTCACCTAGTTTCAGTGAGGAAGTCAGGGTTAAGGCGGAATTATGGAAGCCCAAAGACTTGCAGGGTAGAGGGATATACCGGAAAGGATGGCTGTGACTGGAAACATTACTTACTGAACAGTCTACATGAGGCTGTCCCTAGAGGCCCTGGCGCCTCCTTAGAGCCTCAGGTTGAAGTTATGTAGAGTTGTGTTCTCAGACCTGGCTGCTTATTAGAGTCACCTGGGAAGCTGGTGCAACCCCAGACTCCTGCGCCACTCCTCAATCCCACTGGGTGAGGCTTGAAAACCTGTAATTCCAAGCAGCGCCCCAGGAAATCTGGTGCAGCCAGCACAGCACGAGACAGCATACAGTGCTCGAGGAACTCTGGTTCAGGGTGATCACCTAGGCGCGGGGTAAGGATCAAGCTATGGAGAGGATTGGCACACAGTTCACAATCATGACCAGGGATAGACACCCACAGGGCAAGTGCAAGTACACTGCTTGGGGCTGTCACAGTGGCCAAAGGAATGTGGTCCCACATCTGAAATCTGGGGCTATCCACTGGGCAACGATAGGTCAAAGAAATGAACCTGGTAGTTTGAGGACATTTCCTTAGGGGAGCCGAGCTCCCAGAGGTCCTCAAGGAACGCCGACCCTCCCACTCATTCTCTAGGTGCTACACCTCATCCCTAAACCCTTCTCACCTTGAGCCAGCAGGAGTGTGAACCACGGAGACTAGGCAGACGTGTAGGCAGACACGGCTGATCTGCATCCCACCCCTGGGTATTCATCTCTCTCTGCCCTCCATGTGCCTGCAGTAATATTTTTTACTCCATTACTTATTAGACACTTGGCCTGGGGCATCATCAAGCCAGGCATCTGGTAGTCTCTGGGGAAACTGGGCAGAGTCAAAAATAAACCCTGGTGATTGACCTTAAAAGCGATTTATTTTCTCCTTGCCCAGCCAGAGTTCCCCATGCAAATGCGCTGTGACATCTTTATCAGCTACCCTCAAAATTAGAGAGAGAGAAGAAGATAAAAAAGAAATCTCAGTGTAACTGGAATCCTACCAGCAAATTTTAAGATAAAGCTTTTCATAAGAAAATATAAAAATCAAATGCACTCACCTAAAGACCAGAGATTGGCTGATGCCCTTCAGAGGGTGATAAAAGACTTGATCTCTAAAGCAGTGATCTGTTTCTATGCCACTATTTAAGCATTAGTTTTTGGTAAATAATGGCAAAATCCCAACTAAGCTAAAGACAGTTTCAGCCTTGGGTCAAAAATTCATTTTGTTATGTTCCCCAGGATACCAATTAGGGACACAATTTCTAAAGATTTATTTTAGGCAAGCGTTGAGCTTTAAAAAACATTTAACAGGAAGAAACTAAAAACCTGAATAGATCTATAATCATTTTAAAAATTCAATAATTCCAAAATCAGTGCATTTCCAATTTAAATCCCAATAGGCTTTTCATAGAATTTGAGAAGGTGATCGTAAACTTCATTGAAGAAAAATGCCCAAAAATATCCAGAAAGAGAGAAAGAGAGAGAGAGAGAGAGAGAGAGAGAGAAGAAAGTAACAAATTAAGGATGAAGAATGGGAGCATGCTCTATCGGATATCAAGATTTCTTTCATGGCTAAAGCAACCGAAACCACGTGTCCTGGCCCAGGAGCAGATCGGCAGGCTACAAGAATGGAACAGAGATGTGGGGCAGGGGACCCTGGGGGAAACACGGATGTGACGGCAACATGGTCCAAGTCCACAGGTTGTAAAACTGATCCAATGTCCATAGGGTGTCACACTGGGGTAAAAGTAGAATTAGACCCAAGTGTAAGAACAATAAAACACTAAAACTTTCACTTAAAAAATGAATAGGAAAATATCTGTCATTTAAAGAGGGAAAGATTTATTAAACAATACAAAAAGCACAAACCAAACATAATCATATTAAAACGTAAAACGGCACAGCAGAAGACACCACAGATAAATTATAGCGACAAGCCACAGACACCAGGAGAAGATAATTTACAACACATAATAGACTCAGGTTTAGTGGTTCTGTATTTATCAAAAACTCCTCCCATCAGTAAGAAAAGGACCAACAATCAAATAAGAAAAAGACCAACAATCAAAAAGAAAAATAAGCAAAACTGATGAATAGTTTCTACTCAGGAGACATACAATTGTCCGATAATCCTAACAGGATTCTCAACCTTACAGGTAATCGGGGAAATGCAGATTAAAACAATAATGAGATGCCACATTATACTTAACGGCTGGCAGAAACAAAAATCTGACGTTATGAAGCATTGGTGAGAATGTAAAAGGACAAACCCTTACACACTGCCCGTGGGGATGTGAACTAATGTAACCATGTGAAGACCAACCTGGCAGCAATGAATTAAGCTGAGGACGTGTTGATCCTATAACCGAGCAGTTTCTCCCTGAGTAAATATCCTAGAATGACCCGAAAACACACACACACACACACACACACACACACACACACACACGAAGATGTTCACTGGAATGCCACAGGAGTAAAAAACTGAAAACGACTGAAATGTCCAGCAACAAGTGAACGGATAAAAAGGGTGATTTCGTCACATAAGTAGTATCATCCAGTAGTTAAAATGAATGAACCAGATCTCTATCAACAGAGACAAATGTTTCAAACACGTCCCCTTAAAAAGTTACAAAAGAATATGCACGGCATGATACCATTCATACAAAATCGAATGCGCAGAACAAACATTTATAAATACACATATTAATAAAAACAACAAACGTGAATACCAATTTCAGCCCAGTGATTGGTCACCTTGGGGAAGAGAGGTAAATCCTTCTACAGGGACTGCCACGGTACCTAGTGTTTTATTTCTTGAACAAAAGCCAATGAAAAAGATTCAAAGCAAATACTAAATCCTTATATTTCCTAACTAGGGTTAATTAGATTATTCTTGTGTTTTCATCTATTTTTAAAATATTTTCAACATTTTTAAAGCTTCTGTGTGTCTATTTGTTTGAATGTGTCACCTTAGCGTGTATGTGACACGTGAACACTCGTAAGTGGCTGTCGAGCACAGCACAACTTTAAAACAAATGCAACGTGCAGACTGACGGCCCCCACAGCTGTGGTTATCAGCTAGCATCCAACATGCAGGCGGCAGACACTTACGTGTGAGCCTAGCCTGAGCTCAGGCTGGGAGGGGGGGTATCGCTGTGCAAAGAGACACTGCTGGCCTCACACACGCACTGTTCTCTGACTTCCTCCTCTTCTAACCCATGTTTACAGCTCCAAACTGTATTGGGTAAAGCAGACTAGAAAGGGAATATAAATTTCATTGCAAGAAATTTTGACTGGAGAGTCCCACTCCAAAGAAGTAATCCTAAAGACATTTTTTAGTTCTATGGAAACGCTATCTATAGCAATAACCAACACTGCAACAAACCTGGAAACCCGAAGGCCTGCCAGCTGGAAAATAATGAGACACAACATCAAACTGATAGGCTGCAAGTGATAGTTCTAAAGACTCTAACAAAATGGACAAAGGTTTGCTGGAAGGAATGGTGATGGGGCACACCAAAACCACAGAAAAAGAAGTTCCAGTGGCTGAAAATCAGGAGATATCTAAATATTAAAATACTTGGTTGGCATGTATTATTATAAACATAATTTTAAACTTTTCTTCAGCATTTTGATACATTTAATCCTTAGGTACTTTTTTTTGATAACACCTTTTTTTTGGAGATATAATTCACATATCATACAATTGACCCATTTAAAGTGCAACATCATGGTTTTTAGTATATGCCAAGTTGTGCGACCATCTCCACAGTCTACTTTAGAACATTTCATCACCCCCAAAAGAAGCCCCCACCCCTTTTAGCAAACATCCCCCAGCCCCCTTCCTCCCAGCCCCTGGCGGTCACTTCTTGACGCTGGGGAAGCACCTACTCTGCACATGTCATACGATGGAATCATACAATATGTGGCCTTTGGGTCTGGCTCCCTTCACTTAGCATAATGTTTTCAAGGCTCATCCATGTGGCAGCATGTACCAGTGCTTCATTCCTTTTATTGCTGAATAAATCCCACTGAATGGACAGAGCACACTATATCTACGTGGTACTATTTTTACAATAACAATAAGTACACTATGTGATGGGAAGACGCTTAGAGAGTTTTCCTTCTACCCTATTCTGACACGAATAACTTTTGGTGGTTGAAAGGTGACCACAGAGGAGCTAAAAATCTCATAGAGTCTCGGTTGACTAGGTCAAACTTGGGACTTGGCTGGTAGGTAGGAGAGGCCAGATGGGAGGGGCTGGGATCCAAAGACCAGAAGTCGCTAGGGGGCAGAGCGGACCACTGGTGCAGTCTGGGAGAGAGAAAGGGCAGCAAAGAGGGGCTTCTAGCACAAGCAGGAGACAGCTGGACTGGTGGAAGTTGGGAAGGAGGGCAGAAAAGAGGTGCCTACAGGTGACCGGTTGCCCAGGGAGATTGAGCCACGGAAGAAGAAGCCCAAGTGTAGGACTGGCCCAAGAGCAGGCCCAGCGTATGGAAAGCCCTGGGACACTGGGAAGGGAGACCAGGGTGTGGACCTCACTGTGGGGTCGGAGTGGCTCCAAACTATAGAAAGCCTGGTCAAGGCAGAGCCAGGCTACTCAGCCAGGGGTCTGAGGCCAGAGAAGGGCGGGGGGTGGCAGCGTAAGCGAATGCTGTCCTCTGAGTCCTGCAAATGGAACCTTAGCAGGAGGTAAGGGCTACAGAAGCCGTGAAGCTCAAGGGCTGGGAGGGAGGAAGCACTTCCATAACTGTCATAACAACAGGCACCAGGGATTATCTGCTGGGCACCACGCACAGTAGTGGGCAGTTTATCATACATTATCTCACCAGTCCTCACAACCACTTACAAAGAAGGAACAGTATTACCCTAATTTTACAGGTGAGAAAATTAAGACTTAAAGAGGTTAGACAATGATACAACAGAAAGTGACAAAGCAGACTCTGAAGCCAAGTCTGACTCCAAAGTCAGAGTCTCCAGCGCCGAGGGTGGCAGCGACGGCATGCTGAGTGCACCGCGACCAGTTCTTGGAGCTCCTGGCCACTGCAAGCCAAGACAAGGCTACTTCACATCCCAGGGTGTGTAGCAGTTGGGACCCTTGGAGGTGGCGACAGCTAACGTTTGCATTGGGGTACCACCCTGAACTGACTGAGACTGTGGTCACACCCACTTTCATCCAGGCTTACTTTCCACAGAAGCCCCGGAAGGCTGGCAGGGGGACATTAACCCAGCAAATCCTCTTGGTACCTTTACCACGATCTGGCTCCACGGACCTGTATCTCAACTCCTCATGGCTCTTCAACAAGGACTTCTTACAACTGGTTATTTCCCAGGCACCAGCGTAGATCTCAAGAAAATTAAGATGCGGTGGGCTGGCAGGGTGACTCCCCCACGCTACTCACCACTGTTGACCTTCTGGGAACAAACGCTTGAGGCTAGACCTTTGGGGTTAGACAGACCTTTTCTCTAGGACCTCGCCTTTTCTTCCCTTCGGACAGATCTTTCAGCGGTACTCACTTTCCCTCCAAGTCCTGGGAAAAGCTGAGCCAGCATGTTCTAAGGTTCTGATTTGGGTCATTTATAAGCCATTCATTTCCATAAAATTTAAATAAAAAATAGATTCAGGTGAAGTCAGACAGCAAGCAAATGGGAAGGCAAATCGGCCAAGTGGCCTTACTGCACAGTTAGTCAAAGACTGACGGAGCATGGTCGCAGCCACCAGTGGTCTCAACTAAGGCCTCATGGGCCAGGGGCCCCGTGGTGGGCAAGGACCTAAAAGACATGGGGTTCATCGCGGCTCTCTGTAAACCCCGGTCACTGCGCTTGGTATTCAGCCAATACCTTAAGCCCTGCGAGGCCTCTGTCAGGTTCATAACCCGCCCCAGCCTTGCAGATGAGGGATTAACAGCAGCCCTAGTCACTAATAAACACAGAACAACTTGCGCATGCGGATTACGGAGTCCACTCCATTTTCTGGTTTATCATAACTGCCACTCAGCACTAGCCTCACAGGTGGGCGTACGGGGCCCTTCGTGTGGAAGAAAATGGAGAAGCCCCTCACCACATGGCCTGCCCACCAGTGCCCAGCATTCCACCATCAGCAGGCCATGCTTGCCTCTGAGAAGCTGTGTAAAATAGAGGCAAAGAACCCTGGCTTTGGGGGTCACGTGCCTGGGTTCTAATTCTGGCTCTTACCAGGAGTACGGTCCCATGACCTCTCTTTAAGAGGTCTACAAGGATAATAGTAATAACAAAATTAGTATTGGGAGGGCACTGAGCACAGTGCCCGGCACACAGTCCATGACAGAACACACCAGGCAGCACAGGGGAGGTGCGGCACGTTGTGAACTAGGCAAGGTAGTATAATAAACAACAGCTGGGTTAGGGTTGCTGTGTGGCCTCTTAGGTCCCCCTCTAAAGACAGAAATCTTCCCAGAACATGTCCTCATCCTCTAAAGACAGAAATCTTCCAAGAATATGTCCTCGTCCTCTAAAGACAGAAATCTTCCCAGAACATGTCCTCGTCCCAGTGCGTTACTGCGCTCATCGCTTCGTGCCTCACTGGAGGGACCTGTGGGAGGCGTGGGCTCGGGAGGGCAGGACGGAAGAGGAGCAGGAAAGGGAAGGACCATTACTGGAGAGAAGGGCACTGAGAGGCATGGCTGGGGACATGAGCACCAGTGTCTCCACTTGACTGAGGTTTTGGGCATGGGTAGAACTCACCAACCGCAATGTCCAAGGATTTGTAGGTGAAGTCATTCGAATGCATCTTTTTAGGAGGATTAATTTACATAAAGTGGAATGCAAAAGATCTTCAGTGTACAAGCAGGTGAGTTGTGACAAATGTATGCAGTCGCTGCCACTCCAACTAGAGCTGTCTTTCATTCACTGGCTCAAAGACTTCCATACAGAGCTCACACGCCAGAAATACCCACTGGGGAAGTCACGGCCCTTCCCCACAGCCCTGGAACCTGAAGCGATCCATGGTGTGCAGGACAAAAGTGGCGCCCACAGGTCGGAATGGAGAACGTGGGATTAGAACAGTGAAGCAGAACGGAGAGGGGAACTGAGTTACCAGCTAAATGGTTCTGTCTTAAAAAGCTGTGTGCCCATGAATCTGGGCAAGAATCTGCACGCAGTGGCCCTGTGGGAGTGTCATGGGGGCTGAGCACTGGAACTGACTCATGACACCTCGATTCTGCCCACACCTGACTCAGCCATCACCCCACTAACTGTCTTTGAGAAAATCACATCATGGCTTAGTGTCTCAGCCTCCAGACCTTGCAAAACCATGAGAGTGGGCCAAGCGCTTTTCTCTGTCTCTTCCGGCTCCAGCAACTTCAGCACTCCTCTGCTGATGGGCTAGACAGGGCGGTTTCACTGCACGGTGCCTCCAAACTCTCCTTGTTTACTTACTTCGACACAGCCTCCCCCGCCGCTGTCTGGTGCGTTCTGTGAACTGGGCCTCTTGACAAAGGCGACACCAGAAAGCAGGCGTGGAGGCTCATTCACACCAAGACAGGGTAATGAGGCTGGCCCATTTTATATCCTGGTGTCTGGTGAGAACTTTGTATTCCTCTGTCCTCCTCAAAGGCACTTGGGAAAGTGGAACCGGAAAACATTTAAGAAAAAGGGGGATCTGGAAAGAAGAAAGGCTCATCTCTGTCATTTCAGAGATTTTGACTGTAGGACGATGAGCTCTCATCTTGTATGGTTAAATTCTAACTAATCTGCAAGGCCCACTTCAAAGGTCACCCCGTCCTGGGGAGCCCCTCCCAAGCCCTGGCTAGAGGGGTTCATGAACTCCCACAGCCCTCTCCCTGCACCCCTCTCTATGCACATGCTCCCTGTACTATCACTTTGTGTCTCCTGGCTGATGTGTTACGGTCCTTTTATACTTCCATAGGCCAGCTAAGTGCTCTGTGCCTGGTAAGCACAAAAGCCTGTATTAAACTGGAGAAATAAATGGATGGGTGTCTGTCGGGTTTATGGGAAACTGAATTGTGTCCTTTGACAAAGGAATTTACCTCCTACAATACTCAAAAGTAGAAAATTACCTAAAATGAGCCCTTAAATCCTCCTGAATCTTCATTGATGAGTCCTAGCCCACAAGATGCCAACGATCCTCTTTGGCAAAGATGAATTGTCAATTTAGACAATACTATAAAAGTTGAAAGATATCTGGAATAAATAAAAATTAAAATAGTGGAGTGTATTTGCAGAGCACTATTCTGTGAGACAGGAATACGGTGGCAGCTAACTTCCAGCGAGCGGAGTGAGAGGATGGGGGGAGGGGGCGGCTCGGAGCTCAGGCAACATCTGTTTCACTCCTTACACCACCCTCCGTATTGTCCAATGCTGTCCTCGAAGGATGGGTGGTTTTATTTTTAAATCATGTTTAATTAAAACTCAAGTTTACAGAGACCTTTGACACAGATACACTCATTTAATTACATATATACTGTAATATACATGATGTATCATAATGCATTTTATTGTTGAAAAATCGGAATCTCAAAGAGGTCAAATGACTTACCCAAGAGTTAATTGCAGAATCAAAAAATGGTGTGCTTACATTACAAAACACAGGAGGAGAGAAACTGGTATTCCATTCACGTTCTAATCCTCCCTGTGAGGTCACGAGCGCCTCCTCATTAGACCAATGTAATTTACAAAGTGCACTACCGGCGCCAGTGCCTGCTGATCCCCTCCCGGGAGCTATCGGGGCTGTGCACACCACAGTGGCTGCATGTTCTTTCAGATGGGACACATACATAAGATATATGAGGAGGGACCCCCAAAAATGGAATTATCTTCCAGAGGGCAGGCCTCTTATAGCACAGGCTTCCCCCACCAGGTGGGTGTTCTAGGAACCCATCTGTATCCATGTACCAGCTGGTGTTGTTGTGAGAGGCTGCGTTCAGCTTCTGAGAATTTTTTTGAAGGCTCTTTCAACACATTTGCCCATTTTGTGATGGGTGATTTATGAGCGCACCTGTCCACATCGCTCTGATTGTTCAGTAGTTTTTGACCAAAAATGGCATGACCCCAGTGCCCCAACCTCCCTATTCACCTGATCTTGCCCTGAGGGATTTTGTTTGTTTGTTTCCCCAGATGAAAAAAGTCTTCAAAGGGAAACATTTGGCCAATGTGCAAGAGGTGAAACAAAAAAAAGACAGGAGCACTAAAAGGCATCAAAATCTGTGAGTTCAAAAACTTTTTTGAGCAGTGGAAAAACATCTCGAGAGGTGTATTGCATCAAACGGAGAATACTGTGGGGGTGACTGAAGTTTAAATATGTAAGAATAAATACACATATTTTTATAAATAAATTCTGGGGTTTTTTGGGTCCCCCCTCACACAAGGGACTTGCTCATTTATGCCACCTAAATGGATTCTGGAAGGGAAATGTTGCCTACATTGTCATCCTTTGCTCATCCACACAGTTTGGAAGCCACCAACCACATGATGTCCTTATCCTGGTCCACGTGTCACGTTTTTCCAGGCTTCTCAGGCTGCGCCCAGATAAGCACTGTCTTTGGCCAGAAATGTTTCTTTAATTGGTGTCTTTGGAACTTAACTAACACAACGATTCAATCTGTCAACACTTAACAGGTAGAAATAGAATCAATATCCTATTGAATCTGCCTCAGATGAACACAAGAAGTAAAAAAGACTTGTTTTTAGTGTCTAGTTCCCAGATATCTCTTTCTAGGCACGAGCACTCATACTCCATGGACCATGCGAGGGGGTGTCATGCCTCCAGAAGGAGTACCGAGTTCAGAACAGGGATTAGGTTTGGTTTCCAAGAGTCTGCTTGGAGAGCTACTTGGAAAGACACAGCCCACTTGGACAGAACTTCCAGCTACTCACAGCAGCCTCCTGCCTTGGTCTCCTGTTTTAATCAGTGTAAAAGAGCTAAACCTCCCTAGCAACAAGGGTCTTTTATCCCAGTAAACAAGCTCCCATAATCAGTGGATTTGTCACTTCTTACCTAGAGCCCGCCAGGAAAGGCTGGCATGTCATAAAATCCCAGGGCTCACGTGGACCTTAAAGGTTATCCAGGTCAATAACTTATCATCACAAGACTCCCTCTAGGCTCCTCCAGTGTATGCTCGAACTGCCTAATGAGCAGGCTGCTACTTACTTCAGAATAAATAAATAGAGTTCAGCAGGTCCTTGGTCCCTCCGCAGATGGAACTGTGCTGGCTGAATATGCCCATCCCTCTCCTTGTTAGTTTAATTATCCATCCTTCAAGGCCCAGCCAAAATCCTGCTCCTTCCTCAAAGTCCCCCCACTGACCCACTCCCTCCTGGCCCTCCTTCATCTCAACGGCACAGTCCAGCACGTTACAAACACTTGCCAGGGCCTGGTTTGACACAGGCCTGTATTATCTCCAATCCAAGCACCACGTGTCTGAAGGCTGGAAACCATGTCTTTTCCTCTCACCTGCTCTCACCTAATCCAAGAAGACTACACGGATGGTGCCCACCCAATACTTGCTAACTGTGCAGAGAATGTCCAAGTTTCAGCGCACACACGCCATATGCTCGGGTCTGATCCTGGCCATCAGAATGGGCTGAGTCAGTCCACAAGGGGCTACTGGCGCTCTCCAAGGGGTCAGCCACGCCACCACTTCCCCTCTGATCCGGGAAATGTGTGTCCCTGCTCTGGGTCACCACGCAACTCATCTGTCCAGCTGGGAATAGGTGTCTATTCAGTTTTCAGGCATTGTAGGTAAGTAAGCAAAAGGTGCACATATGTGTTTGAGTGTGTAGTGTGTGTGTTGGTGAGTGTGAAAGTAGAGGCAGTATGGGAGTGTTTGTGTTTGTGTGAGGGTAGGAGTGAAGGTGGGTGTTGTGTGTATGCACACGTGTGAGTGTACAAATGTATGCGGTGTGTGCAGGGCGTGTGAGTGCATGAGTGTGCAGGCATAGGCACAAGGACATGCCCCGGGATGCAGGAGCCACCTTTGCTCTCGCTCTGATCGACATGCTCTCTGCTTCTTCCATCTCTTGGACCTACTTGGCTTGACTAAGCCAGAGGTCTTCAAATATTTTTGACTGCAAATACCAGTAAAACCTTTTTGATATGTAGGTTTATTTTCTTATAAATTATGAACATACACTGCTAGCAATCCATACATTAAATATTAAAATGAAATCATTTTCTTGATTCTTAGGTAAGAACAGAAATACGAACGGAAGGTCTAGTGCTTCTTTCCCGTCTGCCAGCAGCCCACCTCGCCTAGCCCAAGCTGCATGCAAACTCACTTTGCAAGCCACTCCTTTGAAGCACAATGGTACCTAATCTGGGTTCTCACCCCACTCCTGGACACACACATGCCCTGCTTGCACTTAAGGACAACCTCCAACCTGCATCGCTGATGCCAATTTCTAGAAACCAATAAATGAGGGACAAAAAGAAGAAGCCAAGAAGATGCAGACATGAGTTCTAAAGCATGAAGTCAACCAAGCAAGGAGACCCTGAGATTGTATGGGGGGTGGGGTTCATTCATGTTTCCAGAATGTACCTGTTGCCAGCATGGTGAGGGGTTGGGTTATACCACATCTCAGAAGCGATGGCAGATTCCCACAACAATGGACAATAAGCGTGCCTTAAAAGTGCATTAGCTAACTGCTGCTGGAACCACTTAAATGAAACACTTTTTAAATTCACTGCATTTTCTCTTAATGACATGGAATTGAGAATGTCTCTTTGCAAGCCTTAGTCATCTAGTGAAAGAGAGTGCCCAGACTCAGTTCTACAAGAGTTCAGTATAAAATGAGGACAGGACAGCAAAAAAGTCAGTCAGTTCCGAAGCCCAGCCACCTGGTGTGGGCGAGGCTCGTTAGGGAATGAAACGGCGAACCCCAAGGAAGGTGGAGGTGCTAGTTCTATACCTGCTGGTCTCTTGTCTGTCACTATTGGGGTGCTACCAAGATAAACTCTTAAATGTTTAATTAATGACATTTCACACTTGGATCAAATTTCTCTTTCCCCAAACACATCTATTTCCATTATTTTGCTGCAGACTCGCAGTGACTGTATGAATGAGGCTCAGAAGAGTCTCATGTATAGAGGTCTGTGTTTGTGGGCTTACACTTTCCCAGAGAGGAAATAACTCAGAGAGTGACAGTCCAGCACCTCCCCCATCCCTGGCGGGCAGCCGACGGCCACGCTAAGCTGGATTTCACCAGCATAGGCGGCCACAGCCAGTGGGGAAGGAGCCTACTGCGCTGGATTCCTGAGTGCCGACCCAGCCACAGCGCTCCTCGAGGGCAGAGAGCAAAAAGTGCCAGAGCAAGGTATGAATGAGGCACCCACCATGCCTGACTGGGAGAGAAGACTGGCCTCTGCCCTCTGGGGCTCACAGTCGAATATCTCACAAATGGCGCCAATGCTTTGGAGACTTGCAAATAAGTGAGCAAGAAAATGGGCTCAATTTTGTAAGTATACACTTTCCCTGTTTAAGCAAATTTATATGCTTGTTCCTTTTGTTCTAAAGTTGCTGAATAAGGCATGATACTAGTTATGGTCAATTAATTAGGAAAAGGAAACATTTAGGCAAAAGAGAAGGGGTCCACAAGGTAGGAAAGAATGCAAATTGGAGGCCAGGAAAAGTCTGCTAACTGTCAGACAAACAGCTGCCACGAGGGACCGGTGGGCGTGAGAAGGGTAGGGGATGACTGTGGAAAGAGCCCCAAAGGTTAATCAAGAAAGCGAGGTGGGACGTTCAGGGACATTTACAGAGCAGGTAGAAGAATGCAGGTTTTGGCTCGCCCAAGAGAGTCCCGCATTTTGCCTGTTTTCCCGAAGTAATTATGAATAGTGCTACCTTCTGCCCTCAGGTGTGTCCTCTCTTTGCAGGGCACACTACACATCCGCCCTAGCACTCAAAAGCTCACAAGATGCGCGGAATTACTAGACAGCGCCTCCTTCAGCCAAGCCATGTGCACCGGCGTCTGCATTTGCAGAACCTCCCCAAGGGGCTCCAAATTGCCCACTCAGCCACCCTGAGGAGGGAGAGCTCCCGTTCTCTCCAGAGCAGATGGGTACGTGGGAAGTTACAGCTCTTTGTTTCGGGGTCACGCTGGCTCCTGAGAATACCAGGGAAACGGAAGGAGGGCAGACAGAAGAGGAACGACTGGGATTTGGGCGTTGGGGCCTCTAGAGGACATTAATGGCGAGTAAAGCAAAGCTTGCCCTTGCTGTAGAGAGGTCAGTGAGCAGGGTGAGAGGGCCTGGGCGTTCTGCTCCCAGACCCGTGGCCACCTGCTGAGCCTCAGTTTCCTCATCTCTAAAATAAGGGATAATAATACTTGCCTTCCAGAGTTAGCGGGACCTAGAATGTAATCAATATAAAGTATCAGGTACATAGCAGGCACTTAATAGTGGTAGCTGTTGTTGGGATGATAACGGCTACCTAAGAGGAATTTTCTCAAAACCAAAGCACCTAAACCGTGGGCCCATCAGGTTTTAGCGCCCCACCCAGACCCCTGCAGCTCAGGTCACCTTCAGGCAGAGAGACACAGGAAGTCACAGGTATTCTGTGGGGGACCTCAGTGGTGGTCCAAGGGAGACAGCCATGGCTGGGGCACCAACAGCGACTGCTACAACCACCCCTCAGGCATTCTTATTTAAGTACAATTCTACAACTACACACAGAGGAAACATTTTTAAGCAGTACGTAAAAAAATATATGGGTAGAAATTTAATCTTTTCTCCCCAAAGGGGGTCACACTGCTCATACCCGAGGCAGCATTTCACCTCTCTCGTAATCATTGCCCAGAGAACCTACACCTGAGGTCCGAGCATCCACGGAGTTCAAAATGCAAGCTCTGGAAGCCTCCCATCCACAGCGCTGGTCTCAGCACTGGAGATTCAACGCGCAGCCCTGGCAAGTGTGTGGCAAACGCCTACCGACTGTAGCCTGAAAGCAAGACAGGCAGAGCGACAGCTTTTGTCACTGCCCCGTTAGTGAAAACACACAGCTGTAAGAGACTGCGGGCTGGGGGAAGTCTCCTAAAACTGGGACGGAGTATACCCTACGCCCACAGAAAATCCCTGGGCGCCCAGAACCATGCCTCACAACTGAAGGTGAAGGAGGCCTTAGGATGCTTAACCGTTAAGAAATAATAGCAATAAAGGTTAAATTAAAAAAATTAATAGTAATAAGCAATCAGTGATCATGCAAAATATCTACTTTTTTAAGGGAGGGAGCAGGGGCTGCAGGCTGCTGGCTGCATTCTCTAGCCTTGGTGTTAAGAAAAACCTGGCTGCATTTTCTGAACGTGTTCACCAGGGCCACACGGGGGCGCGCGAGTCAACGCCTTGGATCTAGGCTGGGGGCTGGACCTTCTCTCAGTAAAACAAGAAAAGGGGTTGGGCGACCAAGAGCAGAGAGGCGCTACAGGATGGTTCGCTGCTCGGCCCGCTGCCAGGAAGGCAGTGACTCAGGCTGATCTGCCTTGGGTGTTTCAAAACTATGTGGGTGTCGGCCCCAAAGGTTTCCCCCCTCACTTTCTAAGCACGTTCCCAGCACCATGGCCTGGGGCACTGGTTGCTGTTATTACACCGAGGGAGGGGGAGCAGGGCAGGACCTCCTAACCTGCCATGGGGGGAGCAACTGAATAACCCCCAAAGGAGGACCCTGGAGGACAGCAGGCCGGGGGAGGGGGTAATAGCCAACTCTTCACTGTGTCACCATGGTGTCCTTGGCACGAAAGGCAGGCTTATCCTCAGCGCCTGCCAGCTTCTGTAAAGAATCCAGCTTGAGATGCTGGGCAGCAGGCTGGCTGCCGAACAGAGCAGTGTTGAACTTCTGGAACAGATGGTCTCCCACACCCGCCACCACATTCGTACATGTTCACACCCAGGGCCACACCAGCGCCCAAACACCCATCATCACCAGGCATGGGGAGGTGCTGGCAAGCCTGGGCTCCAGCTCTAGGGAACAGGTGGGCCCATCTTAAAGATCGGGAATCTATCTCCCAATCACTGTTTAATATAGCACTAAGTAAATGATGCAAGTTGTCGATGGACGAGTGATCAACTAATGGCTCGGCTAGTAATTAACTTATTTTTCTTCATTAAAGTTGTATAAACCAATGGGAAAAAATAAAAAAGATCAGGATGGATACCAACAGCACTGATCCAGCAGATAAATTAGGAGAGGGTGGTTTAAATCACCAAAGTCTACTGCAGAAGAATTTAGTAGTCTGTGATGTTGCGGAGGTGGGAGCAGGGGAAGAAGATTTTGGAAATAAAAAGCATTTTTGTTTTTAAACATGGAATAGAATGCAAATATTGAAGTATTAACATTATTTAAAAAAAAACACAAAATAGGACTTCAAAGAAGTTTCTAGCTTCAGGCCAGCTTGGGGGTTCCCAATTCCCTCTGCCCTTTTATTTGTGATGAGTAAACACTGCTTACTTAATAAAAAGTCAATTACAGCAGAGAAGCATGAGAAAATAAGACAAATATACTTTAAACATTTTAACAGCACACATGAAACTTAAAACACTTATCTGAAAATAAATATGTATAGCCATTGGCCAGTAACAGAAGGCCACGGTCTCCTCTGCATGCACTTTCTCGTATAGATAACAGATTATCTACGGTTCTAACTTACATTTCTCTGTGGTGGAGCAAGACCTTAGAGAGGTGTATGGAACAAGTCAAATTTAGACTCCTGTTAGAGCTTTATTATCCAGCTGTCCCCCAGAATTTGATTGTCTTTTCTCTCATGTAATTCAATAGCAGTTTCGTTAGCAACTCGTCTTCACTGACTCTTTCTAACACATTCAACTGTTTTCACAGAAACTTTTTCTTTTCATGCTCATGAAATTAAACCAAAGTTATGTGATTACAAGTGAGAATGGTGAACACTAGTGACTTTTGAGAAACACACCATTGACGATGAGGACGGAAGGGCACAGTGTTCTAGAGGACAGGTCGGTCCATTGTAACTGTGAGCTTTGAAGTTCACCCTTGGGCATCAGTCAGAGGGAAGAGGAGGCAGAGTCAAGTTAGAAAGTCAGTAAAGCAGAGACTGGTTAAGGGAACAACCCCTAAACGCTGGTGGAATTGTCTGAAAAGTCACAGACTTGGCATTTATAACAGGGCCAAACTTATTAGATATACTTTATATACAGTTCTTCAGAAACACAAATACGAAGCGCGAGCGAGGAGTGCCAGCAGCGCCCACATCATCCGACCCGGGTACAACCGGCCCAAGTTAGCACGGTTTCACCACAGTGCTGCCCAAGACCTAGGTTTGCATCGCAAGCAACCCCGTGTACCTAAGATTAATAAATGACTCCCAACTGAAAAGGTAGTCACATTAGGTGAAAGTAAAGCAATCAAACTTTTGGAAGTAAAGATGGGTGAATATCTTTGTGATCTCTGCAGGGGGGAGCATCTTCTTTAATCAGAGCACAAAAAGTGCTAACTATAAACAAAAATATGAATAAATTTGACTACATTAATTAAGAATCTATATTTATCAAAATATGTTCTTAAGGAGTGAAAGGCAAGCCACAGATTAGAAGGTACTTGTAATTCATATATTCAACAAAGACTCATACCTAGAATATACTAAAGATGTCCTGCAAATCAATAAGAAAAAGACAATCTGATAGAAAAATGGGCAAAAGACTTGAGCAGACACTTCTAAAACTGGACATCCAAATAGCCAATAATCATAAAAAAGGTGCTTAAGAGAAATGCAAAGCTATCAGACAAATACAAATTAAAATCAGAATAGAATTGAAGGATGCATGGAGAAAGAGAATGTGATACGTACATACAATGGAATACTTTTCGGCCTTAAGAAGGATGGGGATTCTGATGCTTGTTCTAACATAGATGAGCCTTGAATACATTATCGTAAGTGAAATAAGCCAGTCACAAAAGGACAAATACTGTGCCAGTCTGCACGTTACACGAGTTATTTGGAATAGTCATATTCACAGAGACAGGAAGTAGAATGGTGGTTGCCAGGGACGAGGGGAGGGCAAATGGGGAATTTGCGTTTAAGGGGACAGAGTTATAGTTTGGAAAAACAAAAAACACTCTGGAGATACGTGGAGGCGATGACCACACAACAGTGTACATGTACTTAAAGTCAGGGGACAGTGCACTTAAAAAGGTAAATTGAGTATTATACATATTTTACCACAATAAGGAAAAATTCACACTGAAACACGTCCACCAGAACAGCGGACAGTGGCAGAGACGAACAACACCAGGTCTGGGCAGGGCTGTGCAGCTCTGACGGGAGCTCTGCCACACAGAGGAGGGGATGGCGGTCAGGACAGCCGCTTCGGAACACTGTCCACTAAAGCTGAACAGCTGTGACCTCGTGACTCAGCAATCCCATTCCCAGGTGCACATGCAACACCCACGTGTGCATTTGTTCACCCGAAGATGTGAACTAGACGTTCACAGCAGCGGTATCTGTACTAGCCCTAGCCTGGAAACAGCCACTGGCACAATGGATAGATATGTCCCCACAGCGGACTGTCCTACAGCGCTGAAAATGAACCATCCACACACACAAGCATGGGCCAACCTCGTAAACATAACGCTGAATGAAAGAAAGTAGATACAAAAGAGTATATGCCACGTGGATCTATTTATCTGAAGTTCAAAACCAAGGAAAATCGTTATCTTCGAAGTGAAGATGGCCAGAGGAGGAGGTAATGACAAGATAATAGCACAGAGGGAGACAGTCAGGTTCTAGTTCATCCGAATGCTGATCACATGGTATATTCACTTTGTACACTTAGGGACTAGGCATTCAGTGTATATGCCACTTTAACTTCAAAAACTTGACAGAAGAACAAAATCAGTCATATGCAGCACTGCATGTTAATAAAATATTCAATTATGGAATATTTAAGACACATGAGGGTGGGTAACTTAAGCCGTAATGGAACACTGGTGAAGCGAAATAATGCAGGCAGCTTCGCCTAGAGTGTAGCTCACCATCAGGGAGTCATCAGGCGTGGGGACAATTTAGGTCAAGGAGCTGATGGCACCAGCATGTGTTGTTAGGACACTGACCACCTCTGTCATTCATCTCGGCATCTAATCACATGGTGCCTTGTTCTGTTACTTAACTGTCTGATGAGTGTTTCCCTTAACCAGAAGCTTCCTGAAACAGGGACTCTGGTGATGCTCCTTTGGTATAAATCAGAACCTAGCACAGGGCCAGGCATGCCATAGACTTGCATTGTACACAACGCACACAACACACACACATACACATAAAACAGTACGGCATAATACTAGAATTACGTGACAATGCTATAACACATGAAATGCGTTATCATCTATGGCAGGGACTTAGATATATTAAAATATCTATCCAGAGGCACCTTTACAATAAACAAAGAGCTTGTTTTATTTTTTCATTAATTACATTATTTTTATTATATTTTTTTCATACAAAGAGCTTGGGTTTTGAAGCATGACAGATGTGGACAAGTCACACAGTGTCTCTGACTTCTGCTTAGCAACCTCAAAGCGAGGATGAGAGTGACCTCATAGAACTGGTGTGAGGCTGAAATAAACTGAGATAAAGCTGAGGCAACAGGGCGTCAGGGCACAATACTGTGGCCAGCAGCACACAGGCAAGTACAGTAGCTGTCTTCTCCTAAACCCTGAGTACACTTCTGACCCTAAGGAGGAAGGAAGGCAGGGAGCAGAACCGCATACTTCTCCACGCTTCCTCTCCTCCAATCTTTCTGAAGCCAGCTCCTAGGAAATTGCACCTCATGCCTTTATGATCTGTCAGCAAGAATCCTTTTTGCAGCCACAAGTTTTTTTTTCATGAGCCAGATGCCTCTTCTTTATTAATTTCATAACTCATGTATTAAGTTCCGTAACTCTGAATAGCTTGATATCCCAGTGAGGGCGGGGGTTGGCTATAAAAAACATCGCACATTTCTAAGTACAAATACGTATTCGATGCCACATTTAACTGCTGTACAGGTCTCCTTCCCATCAAGTCTCCCCCTTCCTCTAACTCAACACCCACTTTGAGCCTCCTGCTGCCGGAGGGGGCAGATGCTGGGAGCTCTGGGCCCTGCTGTGGTTCTCAGAGGCGACGATGTGGGTGTTGGGTGGGAAGTCCAAAGACTGAGATTCAGTTCAATTTCTGCCAGGCTCTGCCTGTGAGATGCTGGGCCTCTAACCTCCTCTTTCTGAGCTTTGTTCTCTCATCTTAAAAGTAAAGAATCTGCTCTCTTCCTACTTTAGATTAGTTCAGATTCTCTCAATTGCAAGTAACAGAGACTAGAAGAAGCAGCTTCAGCACACAAGGGGAATTGATTGGAAGGACACTGGACTGTCTCCCAGACTCTAAGGAAGCCCTGAACCCCAAGCCATAAGAAGAGTGCAGCAGAGCTGCCCAGGGTGCCCCCACAATGGGAAGTTGTGGGGCTGCCCTCCCATCCCCATGACTTAGCTCTAGGCAGCCATAAATTTTGGAGTTGCACGAAAGCAAAAAACAGATGCATTAAGTGCATTATAGGTGGAATAAATCTTGTGAGTGATGGAGAAATATAAATGTGTGTACATATATATATACACACCCCACACGGAGGACACAAGGACTCTGTGTACACACACACACACACACACACCCATGAGGCAACTTCGTTATGGAGTACCTGCACTGCCATGCCCTCCACAGACCAAATACAGCTATTCAAATCGGAAGGTGGGCAGTGAGAGCCTTCCTCAGAGCTACCTGTGTGGAGATGCCCTGCCTCATGGACCAGTCGATGGTCCCTTTCTCCCTAGTAGGGGGCAAGATGGTGTCTGGGGAAGACTCTGAACTTAGGTTCTGAAGACGTGCCGTACAATTTTAAGACTCGCCGAGCAGCTAACATGAACCAGGGGGCGTTGTCCTAGATCTACCACTAATGAACCAGGTCATGTTGGTCAAATGTTCTGAACACCTTTAGCCTCCATTACCTCATTTTAAACTGATCAGTAGTACCAGTTCATCTCCAAACCTCTTATCAACCCACATGCTTTCCAAACACTGAAGCTAACCTTCCTCTATTTCTAAGTCACTCCATGACATTCAGTTCAGCTATCTTTAGAGTCCTCGTGTCCTCATTGTGGGGTGTCACATGAACAGTAATCAGGTGACTGATAAGCTGGATGGATGTGCCAAAGGAAAACAGCATCAGACCTGAATAAGGAGAGCAGAGTTCAACTCTCACACTGTATTTTTCAGAAACCATAATATGTCTGCTCTGGTTTGTTCATTCATGAATTCAGTAAATGACTCATTTATTCAACAAGCAGGTATTTGGTGCTCACCTTGGATCAGGCTTTATGCTGGGCATTGGGTTATATCAAGGCCTTGACCTCAGGGTACTCATGCACTATAGGAAATACACACCCTCCACACTAATCGCACACAACCAACTTGGTAAGGGAGGACTGAGCACATGGTAGGCAGGGGGAAGAATCCTGGAGAAAGAGCAAGAAAAAGTCAAGAGAAGGAGAGGACACAATTGAGAGAGTAAGTTCCTGGGGTTAGGGTTGACTGATGGAGAGGGAGCTGGAAGAAGACAGTATTCCCCTCCATGTTTGTTTGTTTGTTTTTTAAATCTCTAAAGTTAAATAATTCCTGGCTATTGGAAAAGAAACAATCTTTGATAATTTGAGTCTTCCAACTGTTTGGCTTTGGAAGGAGTCAGAAGTGGGAGCCTTCTTTACCATCCTAACACCTGGCCAGGCCCCTAGACAGTCTCAGACAGTCTCATCCCGCCGTAAGGGGCAGCAGCTTCCTGCATCTTCTCTTTGCTTCCCCCTTGGTTTCTGCTGCCTAAATTCAGTCCCATGGGAGGATGAGTGGGGCTTGAGCATGGTGAAAAAGCCACAAAGTGGAGAGTCTGCACAAGAGTAAAATGGGTTATAAATGGGCATCTTCCGCTGGGGAAATCGCTTCCCTGACACTCTTCTCTCAGTCTCAGGCTTCAGCGCAACGCGTTTTTCACTTTTCCATTCCAATTAGCTGCATATTTTTAGCACGTGTTATATAAGGCTCATCTGCCCAAATTCGCTGGCTTGGGGCCTTTCCTTCCTTTCATTTCAGTGGTAGATTGACCCGCGTGGTGGGATGACAGGTCTGTAAATAGCCTGCCCGAGGAGGGGTGGATGGAAAGAGAGCTCTCGAGATGAAGTGAGGGTTTGTATTTGGTATGCCAGAGCTAAATCCATCCCTTCTAAAAGGGGAAAGCAGAAAGAACGCACTATTCCAAGCTGAACTGCGATGAGTTAGGAAAGAGCTGCTCCACCTACGGCAAGCACGTGAAGGCGAGAAGCACAACTCAGACAGGTGGGGCTAAGCGCCCACAGAGAGGCCCCCAAGATGGCCACTGAGCGGGGTGCAGAGGTGGCTGACCTCAGGCACAGAATGTCCCAGGGGCTCCATCCGCTGCAGACTTGTCTAATGCTGGTTTGCGCATTACTATACGGGTTGCAGGCCTTTCTAGGGGGAAAAAAAAAAAGCTCATCAGCACTGTCAATGGGAGGCAGTGAAAAGCACGAAGTGGGAACGAAAAAAGCTCGCCCTAGCCCCGTCTCTGTCATCAAGTCCTGGTATTCTAGGGAAGACACTTCACCTCTCTCAAGATCAACATCCCTAGGTTAAAAATACCTACCCTCACTTCTATATACAGGGTTGCCCAAGGACGAAAATGGAACAATGAATGTGTCCAGAAGAGTATAACGTTACATTCAAATGTAAAGCCTCATTGTTATGAGTCTGCACCCTAACCAAAATCGATGATTATACTCCCCAGGCAAAGTTTGCGGAGAGCACTGTCAGCCACCTCCTGTCGGAGGTCACGGCGTGGAACAAGTTCCTCTAGAACCAGAGCCCAGCAAGGCTTGGAGGGAGGTGAGAGGGAACCCTAGGAGCAGAGGAGCTGAGCGCTACCTCGGAGGGGTACTGCCTTAGAGCACAAAAGGAAGACGCCCTTCCCCAGGTCCGGGGTTCACTGAAGGCAAGCCCTCGGACACTGAGACCCTTGAGTCCATCCATCCTCCTCTTCCTCCTCCAGGTGATGCAACAGGCAATAGTTACCACAGAAGGCACACCGAATGAAGCCTTGGATGTTTCAAAGACTACCTGAAGTCCCTATGGAAAATCTGCCTCAAGTTAAAGAAAAATAAAGCTGTATTTCTCCTCAGCATTCATCAGAACTTAGCTGTTTACCAATTCAGTGGCAAGACCAGTGTTCAAATCCACTGCAGGAGAGAGGACCAGCCTCTTTGAGGTAAATATTTGAGTGCTAGAGATGAAACCCCTTCTCCAATGCCCCAGGCTGAGCCACAGAATGGTAACGTACTCCAGGCTGCATACCGTTGGACCAGCAGTTACTGACCAGTGCTTAGCATGACTGGGAGGTGTCAGCACGGTAGGGGTGCTGTAGAAAGTTTGTGGCTTCACTAGGTGACCTTGAGGGAGATATTTATTCTGTTTATGCATCTGTTTTCAACTGTGATAATACTACCTACTTCAAGGAGATTGTGGGGATAAAAGTAGATGATGCATACAAGAGTATGCATTTAAAATGGAATATTAAAAGCACAGGGCCTGGCACGTTGAGATCAACAAATACTAATTTCCTTCCCTTCTCTAGGTTCCAAACTCAGGGAAATCCAACTGAACTTGTTGGTTCACAAATTATATCTTTATTTTAATATTCCTTTGCTCTAACAACGTGCCCCCTCCACACACACACTCTCTCACACACACACACACACACATACACACACACTCACACATTCACACATCTAACACCTCATTCTGTGTCTATTTTCCAGCCCAAATTCTATTTCCATTTCTTAATTGCTCTTTCTGATAGTCTGTTGTTAGTGTATAGAAACGCAACAGATTTTTTTTTGGTATTGATTTTGTATCTTAAAACTTCACTGAATTTGTTTATTAGTTCTACAGTTTTTTGGGGTGGAATCTTTATGACTTCCTATATATAATACCATGTGATCTACAAATAGTGACAGTTTTACTTCTTTCTTTCGAATACGGAAAGAACTGCTTGGGCTAGGACTTTCAACACTCAGTTGAGTAAAGTGGTGAGAGTGGGCATCCTCGTCTTGCTCCTGATTTTAGAAGAAAAGCTTTCAGCTTTGCAAGGCTGAGTATGTTACCGGTGTGCTTATCATGTATGGCCTTTATTATGTTGAGGCATGACCTTCTATACCCACTTTGTTGAGAGTTTTTATCATACATGGATGTTGAATTCTGTCAAATGCTTTTTCTACATCTATTGAAATGATCATATGATTTTTATCCTTTATTTTGTTACTGTGGTGTATCACATTAATTGATTTGTGGATGTCACAGCATTCTCACATTCCTGGAATAAATCCCATTTGACCATGTAGGATGCTTTTAATGTATTATTAAATTTAGTTTGCTAATATTTTTTTGGGAATCGTTGTATCTATATTCACCAGGGATATTGATCTGTTGTTTTCTTTTCTTGTGGCTGGTTTTCGTATCAGCATAATGCTGGGCTCATAAACATGTTTGTAAGAGTTCCTCCTCTTTTTTTTTTTTTTTTGGAAGAGTTTCAAAGCATTGATATTAACTCTTCTTCGAATGTTTGATAGAATTCACCAGTGAAGCTGTCTGGTCCTGGATTTTTGTTTGTTGGGACATTTTTGCTTACTGGTTCAATTGTCTTACTAGTAATTGGTCTGTTCAGAATTTCTATTTCATCATGAGTCAATCTTGGTAGGTTGTATGTTTCCAGGAATTTATCCTTCTCTTCTAGGTTGTCCAATCTGTTGTTATAAATATAATTGCTCATAGTAGTCCCTTACGACCCTTTGTATTTATGTGATGTCAGTTGTAACATCCCTTTTTCATTTCCGATTTTATTTGAGTCATCTCTTTTTCTTGGTGAGTCTAACTAAAGGTTTGTCAATTTTATTTATCTTTTCAAAAAACCAGCTCTTAGCTTCATTGATCTTTTTTATTTCCTTTGTCTCTCATTTATTTCTGCTCTAATCTTTTCTATTTCCTTCCTTCTACAAACAGTAGAAGTCAAGAAAATGCCTCTTCAGTAAGCGGTACTGAAAATACTGCACAGCCACCTACATAAGAACCAACCTGGACGCCCATCTTACACCGCACACAAAAATCAATTCAAAATGGATTAAAGGCCTGAATGTAAGACTGAAACCACAGAACTCCTAAGAAGAGAACGTAGGTGGTAAGCTCTCTGACATACATTTTGGCAACATTTAAAAAATCTGATCAAAAGCAAAAATAAACAACTGGAACTATATCAAACTAAAAAGTTTCTATACAGCAAGGGAAACCATCAACAAAATGAAAAGGCAACCTACTGAATGGAAAAAAAGTATTTGCAAATCATGTGTCTAATTAGGGACTAATATCCAAAATATATTTTAAAAACTCATTCAGTTCAATAGCAAAATATCCCAAAAGATCCAATTAAAAATGTACAGAAGATCTGAATAGACATTTCTTTAAAGAAGACGTACAGATGGCCAACAGGTATATGAAAAAGTGCTTTACACTTCATTAATTATCAGGGATATGCAACAAAATCAGAATGAGATATCATCTCGCACCCGTTAGAATGGCCATCATCAAAAAGATACAAATAACAAGTGTTCCAAAAGATACAAAGAAAAGAGAAACTTGTGCACTGTTGGTGGCAACATGACTTGGTGGAGTCACGATGGAAAATAGAATAGAGGCTCCTCAAAAAATCTAAATAAAACTACCATGTGGTCTAGCAATTCCACTTTTGGATATAAAAAACCAAAAATGCTAATCTGAAAAGATGTATCAAGCCCCAGGTTCACTGCAGCATTATTTATAATAGCCTAGATGTAAAAACCACCTAAGTGTTTATTGATCAATGAGGGAGTAAAGAAATTGGGGTATGTGTGTGTGCATTTATTTATTCAGCTATAAAAAAAATGAAATCTTGCCATTTGCAACAACATGGATGGGCCTTGAGGATATTATAAGTGAAATAAGTCACACAAAAAAAGACAAATACCGTAGGAGCTCTTATATGTGAACTCAAAATTAAATGCAAAAATAATAACAAGCCAAAACCAGTTACACACAAAAAGAATTACACGCCATCACCAAATGGCTTTTATCTCAGTAATGTAAGGCTGGCTTAACATCCAAAAAGCAATGGATGTAATATCCCATAATAGAATCAGTGACAAAAACAAAATCATCTCAGTAGATTCAGATAAAGCATTTGATAAACTCAACATCCATTTATGATTTAAAGTAAAAAACACTCAAAAAGCTAAGAATACGTGGGCACTTCATTAATCTGACCAACACAATCTAGGAAACACCCAGATCTAACATTGTTTTTCAGGGCGAGACTGGACGGTTTCCTCCTAGTGTCGTGGGCCTGCTTTGCCGCTTCTATTCAACGGTGTGTCAGAGATTCAACTCGATGCCATAAGGGAAGGGGGGAAAGAAAGAAAAAAGAAATGAAAGGCCTCTGGGTTATGGGAGAAGACAGCCTGCAGGCGTTTATGTGCAGATCACATAATGCTTCATGTGGAAAGTCTCAGAAACATTAGAGCCAATAAACTACTTTAGCAAGGCTGCAGGCTACAAGATCAATTTATAAAAACCAATTGAAATAGATTATATAGAAATATATGTAGAGAAGTACTATAATTTAAGATCATTAAAATATCATATATTTATAAATATACATTGTAGAAATAGTATTTCTATTTACTAGCAAAGGAAAACCTGGCAATGAAATAAAATCCAATTCACAATAGCATCAAAAAGAGTAAAATATAAAGAGTAGATTTAACAAATAATACACAAGACATGTACATCAAAAACCATAAAACACCACAGAGAAAAATTAAGGGAGATCTAGATAAATGGAAATTCCACGTTCATGAACGGAAAGATCCAATATTAACAAGTTAGCACTTTTTAATAATTGATCTTTAAATTGAAATGAATCCTTACCAAAATTCCCACAGGCATTTTTGTAGAAACTGACAAGCAGACTCTAAAATTTATACAAAAAACAAAGGACCTAGAATAGCCAAAACAAATTTGACCAAAAAAACAAAAAAAGAACAAATTTGAAGACCTCATAATACTAATTTCAAGACTTACTAAAGCCACAGGAATTAAGACAGTGTGGTCCCAATGCAATGGAATGGACTTGAGAGCACAGAAATGCATCATCCTACATCTGCATACTCAGTCCTCTGCAGAGAGGACCAGGAGGACCCTTCAAAAGGGGAAGGGTGGTATCTTCAATAATCGATGCTGCAGTAATTGAATATCCTAACACACAATGATGAACGTGAATCCTCACCTCACATTATACGTACAAATTACCCCGAAATGGATTATAAACCTAAATCTCAGAGCTAAACTATAGCACTTCTGGGAGAAATCATAGAAGAAAGTCTTCAAGATCGTGGGGAGGGCAAGGAGTTCTTAGGACAACAATACATGATCCATAAAAGAAAAAAACGATAAATTGGACTTCATCAAAATTAAAAACTTGTGTGCTCTGATAGAAAAGACAAGGTGAGCCACAGATTGGGAGATAATATTTACAAATCATACATTTCATAAATGATTTTTATCAAGAACATATAAAGAACATACCAAGTACTCCCTAAAGTCTATCTCCAGAAACCCTGTCTGGTGCCTCTGGCCCACAGGTGCCCCTCTCTGTCCACGTCACTCATTCAATGCTCACTGACAAGACAGAGTGGTGAAATGATTAAAAAAATACAAAATAAAGCAAACACTGGCTTGCAAATTCTCTGAATCTCAGGTATCTCAACTGGAGATAACAATGCCTGCGCTGTCCACCCCATGGTTTTGCTTGAGGCTCAAATAAGATGACCTGTATAGAACAGCTCTGTCCCCTGCTGATGATTTATAAGTGCAAGGTTTCCTCTTCTTCACCACTGTCACCACCGCCACTATCATTGCCGCCACAATTGCCTCCACAATCATCACCGCCACCACTACCACCACCACCATCATCACAGCCATTGTCACTGCCACCACGACTGTTGCCACCAACATCACTGCAGCAGCAACCACCACTGCCTCCATCACCTACCCTCATCATAACAGAGAATCTGTAGGGTGGGCACTCACATGACTCACTGCACTCCCTGGCTCCTTCCTGACTTGCTGTGGGATGGAAATTTATTTGTGCCAGGCTTTCTTTGAAGAAAGCGGTTATGCGTGGCAGCTGCCCTGAAAGAAGTAGTGATAACCCCTCTGCCCCACATGCCCTTGGCCAGGGCCCTGGGGAAAGGAGAATTCAGAATTAGCCAGCCAAGTTTCCATGCACATCATTGCGAGTCCCAGCAACCTCAATCAGCTGCTGAGCAGCAGACCGAAAATTCATGCCTGCCAACCTTGTCATTTATCAAAATTTCGGAGTTATTTATACTGCATAGGTCTGTGAGATGCAAATCCCCAGTTTCCTGGGATGTCAGAGAAACTGGCGCAATTTTCTTCTAGAAACTCCCAACCAAAAGTGGGTGGTAATAAGGGTTCTAATCTCCCAGGCCACTGAATTCTCCCAATCTGATTCCACCCACCTAAATTAGTCTTGATTCGCCACCGAACCCCTCCCTTGGGGTTCCCCTGCATCGGGGCAGGAATGTCAACACCATCATTCTAAGTGCTTACGGGAACCCTTGAAGTCCTTGTCCCGGTCCCACCTGGTCCTGGGAGTCTGCTGAAGTTTTCCCAGCCCGCAATGGCTGACAGCGGCTTTCTCTCATCAATATCACCAATCTTAGCTCTTGAGAAGAGTAGCCCTCAGTCTAAGTGATCCTTGAGCATCCCGTGAGCTCCCTGAGCTGATGCCCCAGCATTCTTCTGCAGGTTCAAAGCCGAGCTGGATGCATCTTAGGTACATAGCGAACACCCACTGATAATAAGTGATAATAAAAATGAAGGATGCTTGGAGAGGTCGGGTGAAGTGAGTATCAGGACAATTTGCTAGCAGCACATGGGGCCTTTCAGAAAGCAGAGGAGAAAACTTTCACCCTTTGGTATAAGTCATATGCTTCAAACATGAGAAACTGGACAGCTTAAAAAATAGTCCTCAAGCTCTGGTTGCCCAATATGAGGCTCCAGATGTTTCCCTACTTTATGACTTTTTAGCAACCCTTGAGACAGGGTTGGGTGCCTCTAAAACACCCTGCCCACCCTATTCCTCTTCAGTGTTCCTCAGTTTCCCCTCAGAGTCCACTTGAGAATTCTTGGCTGCTCAGCCCTGGCCGCCACAGGCCCCTCCAGCTGTGCCCTGTCCTCTGTACTCAGCGGCCCACAGCCCAGCTGGCTAATGGGCACTGAGGCATCCAGAGCTCTGCTGGTTTCTGCACAGCCAGGCCTGGCTTTGGGAGCCGGCCCAGGCCCTCCGCCGTCTCTGCCCTCAACCCAAGTTCCAAGTCCTGCGTTCAGCCTGCTTCTCCCTCACTCGCTTTCTGTGGAACTGTGCTGCCATGAGCGCAGGTCACGACACTCGCTCCTCTCCACACTGTGTCTGAGGCCAGCAACAGAACCATAGCATCTCTAGGTAACTATTTACTGAATGCATATTACTGGCCAAGTGCTCGTCCAAACACTTTACATGCATACACCCCTGCAAGCACTGTGAGGACCTGAGCAGGCAGGAAGGTCAGTACTAGAACTTTCCCCGGTGAGTTAAACAGCTAACCTGAGGTCCCGCTTCTGGGAAGTGGCAGAGCCCAGGTCCAGGCTGGGCAGGGACTGCGTGCCAACTTCCCCGCTGTCCTGTCTGCACAGAACGCCCATGGCAGCGAAGAACGCCCCCTCTCAGCCCGCCCCAACCAGCACTGTTTTCTTAGTATCTCCTCACCCTCAGCCCTTCATCTTCCCATTACGAAAAAAGGACTGGCTTGGTAAAGAAAGCCTCAGATTTGGCATCACAGTTTTTCTTCTGGCAGCAGATCTGTTTGTTTTACCTCTCCCCAAACAAAAGTATATTTGTTTCCCTTTGTTACAATGACCAAGAGACGAATTACTTAGCAACTCAAGGGCCAGGCCAGGGATGAAGAGTCCGTCCATGCCACTGCCCACTCCCCACCCACAAGCAGAGGTTCCCCCATGGATGTTCATGAAGGGTATAATCACGGGAGAAGGGAGAATGTGGCCCAGCGGGTTGGGCCTACTTGTTTACTGGGAATCAAGACCTATGGAAGGAGAGCTCACGCTCTCATTCATTCTCATTGTCTTTCTCTCTCTCTCTCTCCATATACAGGGTCTGGCAGAAGTAACACCTGCGTGAGTGTGGTTGGTAGGGTAATAATATGGGTGTAATAATTTATAGTTTTAATTTGAATATTTCACCTAAAGTGTCATATAGTGTGCTTGAGTGTGATACTGTTATGTTACAGAATTACATGCTTGTGATTTTGTAAAAAAAAGATTTTTTAATTAAAAAGGGGCATTATTTGTACTGAACCCTGTACGCATACACACGCACACATCCCCTCCCCCAAGGAGCCTAGGACATACAAACTCATGTTTACATGTTAATTTATTCATGCCGCTCTTCTAAAAACTTCCAAGAAACCTTCTCTCTGCGTTGCCCACTGGACTCAAGGACATTTAGCTCTGGTGAGCGTGGTTCCCACACATTCCTACTGCCTTCCAGGCTCAGTCCAACCACTTCACCTTTGCTTAACAAGGCTCTTCCTGCCTGGAGTTTTCCCCCTCTGCCCCCCGACCCCTGCTCATAGAAATCCATCTTCCAAGGCCAGCTCCAGCCCGACCCCCCATGGGGTCTTTGAACCCCTTGAAGCCTCAGGGAGAGCTCCCTCCCTGCTCTGCGTTCCCACCTCACGAAGCTGTGCTACAGAAGTCTGCGCTTAATTACACCCCAGCACACACTGTTCCACACGCGGAACGAGTCTGGGGGCCGACACCGTGCTTCTCGTACCTCGTCTTTGCCACAGTATCTGAAATGGCGCTGAGAACTCAGTAAAGGCGACAAACCCCCTTAGCTGGCTGATGGAAATTGGAGATGTCCCTGGACTCTGTCCTACCTCAATCGCCAGTGTCAAAATGACCGTTTACAGGCCAGAGTCACAGAAACTCCCAACCCCACGGGGCCCCCCTTCCCCAGAGGACTCGCACCACGAGCCTCAAGGGGCTGGGCTCACAGCTTGGCCCTCCGGGCACTGTTCTGGGCACCCATGGAATGACTGGTTAAATCCGCCCAAACTATCCAGCACCTCTATCTCCAGATCTGAAAGCTGTCAAAACCCAAAGAAGAGGTAACCATGTCACAGCATCGGTGCAGGGGTCCAGGGACCTATCATTTCTCCATTTCTGAAAAGACCTTCAGTGCCATAGTCTCTCCCACAAGAACTTTCTGAAATGCTATCCACTCAGCGAGGCCTAGTGCTCTAATTATTTCTCCCCATACAAATATACACTCTGAGGAAAACTGAAAAGCACCATTTTCCTCCCCTCCATTATAAGCACAAAGGCTCAATTTCTGTTTCTTTGCTTTATCCTGCTTTACAGAAGGCATGTGGTATTTTCTTCCCTTTGATCTTGAAGAAAGAATTGCTGATCCCTGTAAATCTGGGGATATCGGAACATGATCTTTGTGCACTTATTATTTCCAATAACCAATACGTGAAGGATGTATCCTCAAGTTGCAGGGATTTATCAAAAAATCAGAGCTGCAAGAGAATGGTCTGGTGATTCTTTAGGCGTTCAAGCACATCCCAGCGTCGGGTGAGATACACACGTTTTCACAGTGTGGTCTGCACTCCATGATAATCTCCGGGCAACCGAAAGCCAAGCTGCTTAGCAACACAAGCTGGAGGATCAGCTCGGCTCATGTGTCTCTATTAAAGAGCGGCTCTTACCTGGTGGTAAGCTCAGGTCTGAGCTGGAGGCATCACTGGCAGCCAGCTGCCAGGCAGAGACCAGCCACATGGGCTTGGGGTGAGGGCAGCCCAGGAGGAAGGGTTTAATAAAGACAGGCAGTGGGAAGGGAATGGGTGGCGGGTTGTTCAGAAGCAACAGGAGAAATTCAAATAGGCTACAATTGCAGAGAGGACCCCTCCAGGGAGCTTGAAGCACTTCCTTGCACTTAACTTCTAACTCCTCTGTCCCCCTCTCTGGACTCCACACTCCTCGAGGGTACAAAGGGACTTGGCTTTAGAAAGGCCTCATAGCAGTCAGCAGCTCAGCTGCTCAAAGATTTTGGGGGGCTCCCGTCTAGCTCTTTCCCACTGAATCACACTAAACACAACAGGAAAGAGAACTGGGATTTGTGAAACCATTATTTGACAGATTTTTAAGGAACTCAAGCTTTCCCATTTGCCGTGAAGAATAAAACAAAAATACAGGGTCAGAGAGCATGTAGTGATTTTAGACCTAGGATACCCGGGCTGGGGATCAGACTGCCGCCAACCAGCTCTGGGGCCACGAAAACATGCTTCCCAGGCCTCGTCTCTAAAAGGGGGGATGATAGTGCTTGCCCCGCCCACCACTGGCTTCTTGTGAAGAACAATGAGGACACGGCTGTCTGGAGGAAGTTTGCCTTTCTGTGGAGCTGTAGATTCAACACCATGATACATCGAGGTATCTGCTCTGGGAAAACACTGAACCAGATGGAGAGAGAGACCCATGCATGGAGCAATGTGAAATCGCCACGGGGTGCATGGCAAGGCTGCAGGAAAAGGGAATCGAGAGACTGGAGTCTGTTCTCCCTACTGTCCGGTGTACAATCCACTTGCCTGAAGGCTGGACAATGGAAAGTATAGGAAAACCAATTCCCATTCATCTAGAGAGGTCCTCGGGGACAGAAGCTCCTTTGTCGTAGGTTTAAACTGGTCTGTGTCCCGAACCAATTCTATGGATTTTAATTATCCAGGTTACAGCAGTTCCCCAGAGTCAGAGACAACCTCAAACTGATGTCAATAGACACTCTGCCATCTCCACCCCAGATCTTTCAACTTGACCTCCCAGAGGAACATCAGATCATTAGCGAGCAAGAGTGCCCCACATGGAAAGGTTTGATTTTGAGCCCCCAGAGCACCTGCCCACCTGTAATCTCATCTAAACCTTAGTTCATTATCCTTATATAAGGATCATATGGATAAATAGTATTTATAATTATAATTCTATGCCCACCAATGACCAAACTACCAAATACCAAAAATAGTCTAGAAATCAGTTAACCACCTCCATTTATCATGCACCCAAATCAATTCAGTCCAAGGCAATAAGTGTCTCCTGAGCCTTTTCTGTGAGCCAGCAGGCACCACTCCAGGAGGAGACACCAAACGAAGACGGCGCCGGGGTGGTGGCCCCGTGACATTACATAACCCCAGCTTTGTGTGGAATGGCATGTGTGGTCATGACGACGTTTGACCAGCACGTAGGGTAGCTGCAACGAAGCTGCTCACAGCAGAGGTGGTGGGCCCAGGGGCTCCGGCCACCGGGACCTCCCGTCAGTGCACCCTGGCACCACTCCTTACCAGCTGGCTAACCTTGGCCAGGCACCCCAACTGTGACTGAGCTTCTCAATCTGGAAAAAAGGGACGATAATAGCAAATCACTCTCTGGCCTGCAGTGAGGAACAAACAAGCTATTACATGCAACACTTATAAACCAGTGCCGGGCACAGAGTAAGCACTCAATTTAGGTCAACTATTGTGTTTCTCCCTTCTTTTCTTATAAGAGGGCCTTGTTCATCCCTTTTATGCAATTGTACCTTATTCACTTTTATTTTCTATAATCCTTGGACACAATTTCTCTCAGAGGCTGTAGGAATTTCAGCAGCTGCCATTCCACATACATATTCGCGGGTGCGAGTCTCCTCTTCACGAACACCTCAGGAGTTCCACTCCGACGGGCTTTGCCATGTAAACTACCCGCCACCCTCCTCGACACCTTCATTTGGCCCCTATTCTTCAATCTCCGTAGGTTCGCTAAAGACCTCTACCCAATGAATTTATTCCTATTTTGTGAAAATATCTTTAGGCAAAGTGTTTAGGGCAGGGCCACTTGTGTCTCACAGAGCTCCTGGCCCTCTCATTTCATCGGCCGGCTCGCCTCAGCAGGGATGAGCTGAGGGCCTGGCTGCCTGTTGGAAATGCCTGAAGTACAGGCCTGTGCCTGGGGGAGGGGGGAGAGGGAGGAGGGAGGGTGGGAGACGGGGGAGACAATTAATTGGTTGATTTTTTAAAAAATCAGTTTTATTGAGGCATAATTCACATACTATAAATTCATTCATTAAAGCGTACAATTCAATGGTTTTTAGTATAGTCACAGATACGCACAAACATCACCACAGTCAATTTTAGAACACTTTCTTCACCGCGGAAAGAAATCTCTTCTCCTCAAGCTATCACCCCCCTAATCCTCCAATTCCCCACCCCTAACCCTAGGCCACCACTAACCTACAAATTAGCAGAGGATTAACCTCCGTTACCACGGATTTCCCCCTTCCGGGATTTCTTATGAAAGAAATCATGCAACCCATGGTCTTTTATGACTGGCTTCACTTACTTACACAGTGTAGTCAAGGTCCATCCATGTTGTACGTGCCATCAATACTTCATTCCTTTTTTGGGCTCACTAATATTCCCTTACACAGATATTCCACCTTGTATTTATTCAACACCTGGTGGATTTCTGGGTTGTCTCTGCGTTTCAGCGATCACAAAAAAAAGCTGCTGTGAACATCCATGTGCAAGTTTCCGTGTGGACATATGCTTTCATCTCTCTTGGGAGTAAACCTCGGGGTGGAATTGCTGGGTCACGTGGTAATTCTACATTTAATCCTTGGAGGACCTGCCAGGCTATTTTCCAAACAGCTGCACCATGATGCATTCCCGTGTTTGGTCAATTACTGAGTGGATAAATTAGAAAACCCAGAGCTGAGGCCTCAGCGAGCGCTCCTTCATCTTCCAAAGCTGTCGTCACTTTACTTTCCTCCCTGCGACCTTGGGAACGGAGTTTTTCTCTTGTCAAAGGGAAATGTGATTGTGAGGTTGTTCCGACCCTGCCTGGACACTGAAGAGTAAAGCTGTGTCCTTACCTCTCGGTGGGGGTGTGGTTCTTGCCCCACTGACCCTGGGGCTGCAGAGAATCGAGACAACAGGGGTGTGTTTGCACCAGCTGGGCACATCACGCACTCACATGGAAACAAAGCCTGAGGTCGGATGCCTGGCCCAAGGTCACTAGGCAATTAATTAGTGCGGCCAGGAAGAGGGAAGCCAGTGCTGGCGTCCCCAGTGCCTGCCACTGGGTGTCTTTGCTTCACCCACGCATCTCCTCTCCACGCCTAGTAGACACTGGCGCCAGCGCCTGCCTGAACAGTGAAGGCATCACGCACATCTGTTTACCTCTTTGGAGAGGTCCTAACATCTTCCTCCTCCTGCTTTCACTTGTCAGAACGAACCCCATGCCCGTGGTGCCCGATGTCCCTCGGTTGTTTGCTGTGCTTTTCTCCAGCCCCCAACCTACAGCCGCAGAAGGCCTGGATTTTTAAAAGAAAAGGCGATTCCTGACAACAACCTGAGTGCTCTTGGGCTGCCTTCCTCAGCCTCCCCAGAGCCTTTGCCTCCTGATAGCCTTCCCCACCCCGGGTTTCCTCATTGTTCCCTAAAGCATGAGCCACGCAGCACTGAGCAGTGCACGGGGCCGGCTCCCCACAGGAAACAGAGGTACAGGAGGAGAGGCACAGGCTCTCTCCCAATTCCAGGCCAAAGCAAGGTTTAAGCACACATTTCAGTGGAAAGGCAGCAAATCGAGTGAGGTGGGGGGGAGGGGAGAAGGGGAGGGGCAGAAGACAAACACCTGACCTGTGCTGGCTTTCCTGTGGTCTCCCTCACCAAGCTACTCGGAGGTCACGTGCTTTGGAAAGGAAGAGGAGCTCTGGGGCCAAGCCGGTGCTGGAGGAGCCAGCTCAGCCTGCCCGCACCTGGTCTTCTAAACTACACTGACGCTAAATTGATCCCTGTCTGCCTTCACTCTGCTGACAGGTTGTCCGTACTACATCATCCGGTGTGCCCAAGTCGCTGTCTCTTTTCTATCCACCTCTCTTTTTCCCATCCCTGAGGTCCTCTTGTTTTCAAATAAACTGAAGTGAAACCAGCTGTTTCCATACCACAACCTTGATTTTCATAAACCTTCCTACCGAGCCAAGATGGGCTGGCTTCTGGCCGAACTTGTTCTGACCACTCTCTGGGTGACATACTCTCAGTCCCAGCTGTGACACCCTGGCCGCTGCCAGCTCTTCCTGGTGAGCACCCCTAGGCCCCTGGAGTGCTTATGTTTCCTCTCCCTGCACCTTCAGCCAGGCCCACGTTCCTAACCCACAGAAGCCTTCCCCGTGACTGCAGCCCACACAACCCGCTCTCACGCACTGTTGGTACCTCCCCCATTTTCATCTGCCTGTGCCATCGCACAGAAAGCTACCACTTTGTATTTTCATCATAGATGCTATATAAGATTAGTAAAGAACACCTGTGAAATTAAACAGGTATGGATGGATGATCATTCAACATTCCACCATCCAAACACAACACTTTGTATTTTGAGTGATTTCCCCTCATGTATGTATGTATGTGTATGTGTGTGCCTGTGTGCACGCACATGTATGTGTGTGTTCCTTTCCACCGAAGATCTTGCCTTGTTTACCTTTCCAGTTCTGCCCCTCCCATATTCGTATTTACAAAGGAAGCCCCTTGAAGACAAGGACTGCTTGACAAGAAAGGGGAACTACACTTGGCACTAAAAGGAGCCATGAGACATCCAGCCTCTAGCAGGGAGTCAGACTCGTTTTCGCCGGGGGCCACATCAGCCTCGCGGTGGCCTTCAAAGGGCTGAATGTAATTTTAGGACTGTGTAAATGTAACTACTCCTTATCTGTTAAGCGAGAGCTTGGCGCTGCTGCTGAGTAGAAACAAGGTGCCGGGCCTGATAACCTGATAAAAAAAAGGCGGAGGGCCGGATCTGGCCCGCGGGTCTTGTGTTTGCCACCTGTGCTCTACAGTGTTCCCTACAACAGAGCTGTCCCTGGGCTCCTGCAAAGCAAACTCAGGGGACAGGCTCTGCCTGAGGACACGCGCTTCTCCCCTCCCCGCCCCGCTGCGCCCTGGCCGACCTCCGCCCCCTGACAGGCTCTTGTGTGCCTCAGCCCTAGTCCTCCCAGGCCCACCGCAGAGGACTCAAGCCGGCAATAAATCTGGCCCATGAAAAAGATTTCCTATGTGCGCCTTTAGTTTCCAGCTGGTGGACAGATTGGTTTACTATACACAACCATGAAAGCTTCAGGGCCTTGGACTGAATTGGAATCAGCTGGTTTTAAAGGAACTCTAGAGACCTAAAAATGATTTCAATGGTGATTTTCTTTCTTCCCATTGCACGGTCTGGACCCCTTTCTGGTCTTTAAGCCACGTGGTCTTGCATGGTAGTCATCTGAGTGCGTCTGCACGCACAGCCTTAGCAACAGCAGCTGCTTCGCCTCCGCTCCTCACCGGCCCCGGGCTTCTCAGCTCTGGTCCTGTGCTCCTCCGCCATCCGGCAAAACGGTAACTGAATAGCGGAGGCTACTGTTGGTAATACTGTCGGGCATACTGATCAAGAGCTCAACTAAAAATAAGTAACTGAGTTACAATTTTGAAAACCATTAGAGTAAAGCACTTGTGGAGACTAGACATAAAGAGATGAAGCTAAAGCCCACCTTGCAGACTCCCCCCTCAGGGTCGGGGAGGAAAGGCACCACTTACACCCCTTCCATAGCTGCCACATGAGGTTTCGCCTGCAGGAGCAAGTAAACGCCACAACGGGGCTTTACTGTGGATACGTGCTCTTCTAAAACTACGGCCCAGAGAGAGCAGAGCACCTAAGATTCCACATTTGGCTAAAGATACACTCAATGGGAGAGGAAGTGAAAATCCCCGAATAAAACATTACTGTGGACTTAGCTTTGTCAAGTAATAAATTTCCCCAGTGTAACTAAAAGAAAATTATTGCTCTCTCCTGTCATGAGAGCACTACATCCTAGATAAGTTTAAAAGGAAAAAGCAAGCAGTGACAGAAAAGACCAACCCAAAACCCACCAGGCTGGTCCCCCTCTGGGCCTACAGAGTCTCTCCTCAACACGGCCATCTCTCAGACCAGCTCCAGAACCATCCTGAACTCTCCAAGTTCTGCCACCCTTTCACAGGTCAGCGGTAAATGAAGACAAGTTCAGAAAATTGACCTGATTTTTCTGGCTAGCGACACGACTGTTCTGAGAGACAGGGTGCAGGTGGGCGCTGCGAAGGAACATACCCTTCTAAGTTTCTTCAGTCCTCCACCTCTCTGGCCGTCTCCCGAGACCAAGGGCATGCGTAGTTGAGACGCACCAAGACGGGGCAATGACATGGCCCCACCAGCCCCACCCTCTGCTGAGCTAACTGGCAAACGGGGGAAAGATGGTGTGGCTTCGGGAAAAACTTTGGGCAGAACTGAAGACCTACATCCATCTCTAGGAGGCTCCGACACCTTTCATTTGTCCTTTTGTTCATTTACAGGTAGGAAGTGCTTGCTCCTAGAAAGGCCCCCAGGGAACCTGGCTCTCTAATAATGAAGGGCTAAGTTCCTCAGGGTTCACTGGCGCTTTAGTGAATTCTAAAATACTCATACAAAACAGCCGATTCCCAATTCTGTTAATGTTTAAAGCCTTTCTGCTTGCAATTTATGCCATGGATCTTAAAGACGTGCTTGGAGGCTAACAACAGATGTGATGGCTAAACACTTTAAAAAATCTATTTATTCCTAAAAAAAACAAAATCGAAAATTAGAAGTCTCTGGGCTCCAAGAACAGCACGGGTCCTACTCCTATTATTTCACACAGAACTTCAGCCATAGGGAAAGGGCAAAAAATCCCTTTAGTCTAAAACACACTATAGTAAATCCTTGCAAGAGGACACTGCTCCCGCCCGCCCCCCCAAGTGGCTGACAATGAGAGAAAATAGAAATTTGAGGAGGGAAGATCAAGAAAGGGCTCTCTATCCAGTCTGCATGTGTAACCCCCAAGCTTGGCGCTCCTGGAAAGCTATGCATGGCATTCACTCCTTGCTGTGTCTGCCCAGCCAAGGAAAGCAACACTTGATCAATTTGCCATCCGTGAAAGACCCTACGGACTCTTAACAAATTCCTAATGTGATTATGGCTCATTGACTTTAACATGGAAACGGGAATAATATCTGCTTTTCAGAGCCATATACCTTCCTCCTCCCAGTTAATACTAAAACCAGAACTTCAGAAAGTGGGTTCTTCAGCCAAGCAGCCTCACTTTACAAACGAGGAAGCCAAGGTCAGACAGATGAGGTGGCTTGCCCAAGGTCACATCACTAACACTGGCAGAAGCAAAACTCCTTGCTCTCAGTGTTGTTTCTACTGTATTTAGGGAATTGTGTTCTCTTTTTGACAAGCATCATTCAGAGATGCTAAAGTAGGATGAGGAAGACTGTTCTACTGTAACCAATGAAGGATGGTTCAAAACCCTGTAATTGCTTAGCTTGAGGGGAATAAAAAAGCTGTAGGAGAAAACAAAGGCTGCTTTTCAGTCTCTGAAGGGCTATCAACGTGGACAATGAGGACACAGGTTTACTCCACAGAGCTCCAGGGAATTGCCCAAAGCCTGCAAGAGTGCAAGCTACAAGCAAGCAGGGTTTGGATCAACCCCCAGGAGAAGTTTCTAATAAGAAGATGCCTCCCCCAAGGCATGGGCTGCATGTTCTGCATGCCGCAGGCTCTTCATGCATACGCCTGACGTGAACAGGGAGAGAATGCTGGGACCCAGAGGCTTGATTCTCAGCTGGATGAAATAATATACAGGGAATCCTCTTTAGCGTTGGTGTTTGAACCAGACCAGCAGATCTTATATGTGGCTGATGGTCGGAATCTCTAGGAATGCTTTCATATACAGATGACTGAACCCACAGGCAGAAACTGGCCTGGAAACAGGTATTTAAGTAAAATACACATACACTCACCATGGTTTCAATGATTCTATAGGTAGGGAATCAACGAAATGGATTAGTGGCGCTCATACATTTTGACCACGATCCATAGTATGGAAAACATTTTTGCACAAGAACTCAGGGTACACACCTATTTACGCAACTGACACACGTCTCCTGACACAACAGCCACTCCGACTGCACGATGCACTGTATATTTTCTATTTCATTTTGTACATATTTTTTTAAAAGTTAGTTGAGACTCACTACATTCATTTTACAACCAGTGCATTGGAGCACTTTGAAAAATACTGAGCTACACAACCTCCAAGGACTCAAGAAATGGAAAGCAAAGTTGAGGAAAAGAGAGTGTGCCCGAGGGGAAAGTAAAAGGAGCCGTGGGCTTAGGTTCCATTGGCATTTTGCATGTATGTGGTTTGGTTGTTTAGGGCACAGTTGAGAAGGGACCAAGCAGAACCTCGAAGTGGGCGCTCGTGCAAAAAGGTATTCAAGAGGCGCTTGCTGTGCTTAAAGACATTCAGGGAGGCTGGCAGTTACTGAATCCTTTAGAAGCAAAACTTCTGAACAAACCCCCATGCACGTAGGTTATCTTCCCTTTGAGAGTTTTGGAGAGGCAGCAAAGATCAGACTGATCTGTGTGGTTAATTATGCTAGTGATTGAAAGTGTGTTTTCTTCCTTTGCATCTGCATTATTACTTGAAAATGGCTGTTAATTAAAAATATAGCAAAACTTTGCTCAGAGCCCTGCATGTCTCCATGCCACAAAGAGCCCTGGTATCTTTCCTCAGGCTCGGCCCCCGGCCGGGCTTCCTGTCGGGTTCCTTCCACACACACTTCTTTGACCACCACAGCACCAGGATTCCCCAAATGCTGACAACCTAAATGTGAATCTGCAGCACAGAACACTCCTCGAAGCTCCAGTTCCAGAAAGCCACCAGCCCTCTGGGCACTATGTCCTCAAGACATATACAACTTCATATGTCCAAACAGAACTTGCCACTTCCTCTTGTGTTCTGTATTCAGTCCTGGGACCTGGCATCAGCCATCTTATTAGATATCTATGGTAAGGCATTACATATTTACCTTCAACCTTGCTGGTATCACTATTTTTTTAATTCCTGTATGGATGTATCATCTCCCTAACAATTATGTAGTAAATTCCCTGAGGTCCTCAGCGCACCTAGCATGATGCCTCATTCATAGCTGTCATTTAAGCCATCACTCATTATTTCAGAAACCAGAATGTGAATTACGCTTTGCTGCACATGCAGAGAAACCTGCATCCACTAACAGGCCGTGGCACTGTTAATAGTTTCCACCCACAAAGGAGAGCACTAGGCTCCATTAAGTTTGGAGGTCACCAACAAAGTCTCAGGAAATTCCGCACGAAAGAGAGGGGGCGGGGGGCGGATCCTGGCTTTTCTAGGACGTGAGGAGTAGACGCTCAAGTTAAGGCAGGCCGGCGTTATCAGCAAAGCCCTGGAATTATCAAGGATGAGAAATGCACACTGTAACTCACCTGCGTACACACCTGGCCCCTCTCCCTGACTACACATGCAACACCTGGGCAGCAAGGACAGTGTCTACAGGTTATACCCCAGAGTCCCAGACTGTGCTCAACATGTTACAGTGTCCAACAGAGCTGTGGATAGATGGACAGAGGGACAGAAAACTGGTCTGCTGGTGCTGACACAGGTGTTTCAGCCCAAGAGCTGGGACTGGAGAGATGAGGCCAGACCTTAGGGACTTTAGGCAGCTCACGAATGAGAAACACCTAATCCCAGGAGCCCCAGAATCCAGGGTTCCTCTTGGCATCTGGTATAAGGAGCTTCTCCTTATACCAAGTATTCACAAGCTGTCTTACTTCTTTCTAATCTGGACATTAGAGACGACACAGGTGATGAGAAAACTTGTCTAGCTCCCTCATTATGTTAAGTGGCTTCATATATGTCAACAATGTCACCATATTACTGCCGTGTCCCCAGAGTGGCCTAGTGAGGTGTGCTCTTGAATGTCATGAGGATACGCGTTCCAGGTCCTGGTGTGGTTGGTTGGTGGCCCTCATGAGGCTTCCAGACAGAAGACTACAAATATGTGTGTGGCCCCCTTACAGATATCCAAGCTGAGGTAAATCTATTTTGTCATTTCCAAATCCTCCATCTCACAGACTCTCTTCTCTTCAAAGCTTTTTCTTTGAAATCTACTCATATGAAAAGCCTTCAAGTTCCACCCAGCTGAACCAAGAATGGGTCCTGGCTGATTCAGTGCTGATTTCTGGGAGGCTTCCAAAGTGCATTTCGGAGGCCACCTGCAAAGCCCGTCACTCACTGTCCCCAGGGGCGCTCCTGCCAGCCTCCTGAATTATCTCCATGGCCGAGCTGTCAGATGCCTTTCCTTAACAAAGGCTGGGGCGGTGAGCCTCAGCCGTCCACAGTCAGAGTGCTACACCAGGTGGCAGAATCCAGCCCACTCAACAGGCGCCAACAGTCCCAAGGCAAAGGGCCGTCCTCCACCAACTGAAGGCAGAGCAGGCCCGGAGGGATGGGAGGCCACGGCTGTCATTTCCTCCTTCCCTTTCTCCTCCTGCCTTCCGTGTACCTGGAGCACACTCAGAGGGCACTGCCACTGCCCTGTAGCGGGGGAGGCAAGAATTATGGGGCCTCCATCTTTCCCTGACTAGCTGTGTGGCTTCAGGCAAGCCACTTATCCCTCACCTCCTCTATTACAGAAGATAACACCTTCCCTGCCTACCTTTCAGAGTGTTGGAAAGGTCCAATTAAATTATGAAAGTACACTGGAAGATGCTGGCTTTTATTACTGGTATTTTCCTGATGGCTGTGACCAATATGCCCCATGGGTCAGAAGCCACTTTGGGGAGGGAGAAAGTCCTGAAGCTCACTCGCTCTCTTAACAACCCAATTGCTAAAAGTTTTGAGCAATACCGTCCTGGTCCAAGGCAAACTAAAAATTCTCCACTGTTCTCTAGTTTCTTCGTCAACACCCCTGCCCCTGGCCATGGTGACCACAGTGACCACAGCACCACGGCTGTGGCTGTGGTCCTTGAAGTCAGGTAATGTTAGCAGACTGGTTATCCTCTGGCCGGGAGGGCTCCTAAACTCTCAGAAAACGGGCTGACAGAGATTGACAATCCATCCTTCTGCCTCCGGCAGGGCTTACAAAGAACATTCTTTAAAAGCAGCTTCTCATCTGGTCTCCAGGGTTTAGGGAAGCATCTGCAGCCCAGGGGCACGGCCTCCCTAGAAACGGAGAGTCGCAGCTGCTTCAAGCCACATTTGGGATTTGTTGACCCATTATCCCAAGAGACTGCCCTGTTCCGCATGCAGAACACAGCACTTCCGAGCAAGCAAACACGCACTGTCTAGCGCTGTGCAGGCGGCAGCTCCTCCACCGCCCATTTCCTCGGCGATTCGTGTTTTGAGGAATCGTGGGGAGGGCTGTGTAGTGGTGGGGCTAGGGAAGGTGTTTACAGGAAAAAGACAGAGCTTTCTGTTTTAAATTACCCATATCTGCCGAATGTTGATTGACAGCATTTCCCCTCCATTTCCGTCAAGGGGAAATCTGCAAAGAAAACCCCATTAGGCTGAAAACACCAGTGGTCAGTATTTCTTGGGATACTGAGGCAGGAAGCCTGAACCACAGAGGTGAGCTGCTCAGGGCAATCCACCCAGATCTCCAACGCTGAAAATATTCCATCTGTGATCGGCATCACGTCTTGCCCTATTTCCTATTCCTTATCTCCCACTCCTCTCCTACACATCCATGACCTTCAACGAACTCCCCTAAGCACACATGCCCCGCCACGGGCCTTCACGCCGCGTGGTTTGCTGCAACGCAGAACCCAGCCCTGTCCCTTTCCAGCACCTCCAGCACTGCTCGCGGCTCCCTGCCCAGGCCAGCAGCTCGGGCCCCCGAGACTTGGCTGTGTTCTCCCCGACCCTCGAACTTTCTTTTCTCCAACTCCACCACTGTCCAGTCCCCACCCCACCCCACCCCCAATAGGTGGGAAAGGGAAGAGGACTGGAGCTCATGTTCACTGAGCACCTACTATGTGCAAGATGCATGCTAGGCTCTCCAACAACACACACCATTTCCTTTAATGCTCATAACCACCTTCCTGCAAAGGTATAGAAGTCGTGGCTCTGAGACGTTAAGAAACTTTCCCAAAGACACCGAGCTGATAGGTGGGAGAGTCGGAGTTTGAGGCCCCACCGGCCCCTGTGGAAGCTCCCAGTTTCCTTCTCAGGGAACGACCTGAAGCCAGAGCAGCATCAGAGCAGAGGAAGCGCATCAGAGCAGAGGAAGCGCGTCTGAGCATAGGGTTGTCTTTCGGGCGGTGGCCGTTTTAGTGCTCTCTGGGTTCCTTCCCCACCCCCGCCCTGCCCCTGCCCTGCCCCCACCCCCTTCCCTAGTTACTCTGCACACAGCCCTTGGGACTCGTTTTACAGTCAGCCTCCATGTGCACGGTGACTTTTTTTTTTTTAACAACAACTTAGCCATGACATTCCTGGAAATCATTAACTACAAATGGAACTTACGAGTGATTATTCGTAGGTGTTTTTTGTTATTTATTTATTTTCTTGAAGTAGCTTATAGAGTGAGTTTAGGTGACCTGCGCACACATTCCTGGCCACTCACCTGGGGGTGGTTTTACTGGAAAGGGCCATGGACAGAAATGCCGCTCTGCCACTTCTCCCTTGCACATACGCAGAAGTGTGATTCCGGTTCTATTTGGGGGAGAAGGCAGTAGACTGTTACCATGACAACCCTAAGCAGCCTGTGGAATGAGAGCTAAAGAAGGTTGGGGAAAAAATTAAGTCGTGGTTGGCATCCTGTCTGTGCCACCTTGTCACGGGCAGTGGCTTGGAATGCCTGCCGGAAGGAAGGAGACAGGTACGGCGACTTGGAGGGGCCGTGCCAGGAATGAGTCCAACAAGCACTGCATGACTGGCTCCTGCCTGGACGGCTGTCTGCAGACTTCGCTGTGGAATGCCAACCTAGCCAGGAAAATTAAGCACCGAGAGTGTGCGTGTGTGTGTGCGCGTGCGCGTGTGTGTGTGAGACAGAGAGATTGAATAGTTTAAAACATATTTTGTAGATTATTTACCTATGGTTTTCTTCGTGCTGATTTTTTTCTTTATCTATTATTTTAACACTTTTTTAAACTTTAGAGAATTCTCAGCTATGCACTTTAGAAACAATACGGTCAGTACATTTCAGGAACAGCCCTCTCACCCAGCTATAGGCTGGCCATACATGCAGAGTCCTCCTTGGTATGAAGTCATGACATTTGGATGGGGTAGATTATGACCTGCGATATTAGCAAGTTCACCGAACTGTCAATATCCTCTCTAGTAAGAATACATTTGTGCATCCAGTTCTGTTACCACTGCCCTGTGGATCTGGGCAAGCTCGTAAACCAAGCCGAGCCTCAGTTTCCTGGGGATGATAATCTTTCATCTCATAATGGCATTCCGAGTGTCAAATGAAATAAAGACTGTGAGAGTGCCTTGTAAAACATAGTATCACCCACAAACGGAAGGACGTGGTACTGTTACCATCATAATATTAGTAAGTGCAGGATTTAATGCAAAGGAGTTGCATTAGTAATAGCAACATTATTTTAGCAAAACGGCTTGCTGTTTTTCTTCCCTAACCTTTTCCCAAGTTCAAAGACACAATGAAAGAAAGAAGCCTGCGCGACTGGCTGGCTTCAAGGTCAAAACTCAGTCATGCATCTTTACGTGGCACAAAGAGTGGCCAATCGATTAGACACAGAAATCGGAGTGCAAAGTAGAAAGCTGCCTGAACAGATGACTGCAGGGCTCTGAGGAAGAAGGTACAAATTTGCCAGCCGCCCAGCCTGCCTGCTGCCCTCTCTCCAGGGTTTTGCCACCTTGGAGGATAATCCTCCTCTCCCAGGGAAACCGGAGCAATGCTCTGTCAGAGAGGCCCTGCACTCTGCCCTGGGGGGGACCTTATTAGCCTCACTCGGTCTTGTTCCCACCTGGCTGGTGTGGAGAAACCTGTGGGCATGAAAAGAGAAGTAAAACCAGTGCACAAGTAGGGATGGCTCCTGATAGGAAAGACATCCAGGCTGCGCCAATATATGCTCTAGACCCTCACTCCCCAGACGGGGCCCATGGACAGCAGCAATGGCCAGACTGGGAACTTGGGAGAGGCGCAGCCTCTGCGGCCATGTGCTGGCCCACTGAGCCCGAATCTGCATTGTAACACGACGCCCGGGTGACTCCTGTGCCACCAGAGTTTCAGAAGCACCGCTCTGTCACCCAGGAGTTAGGGAGTACGGTGTTTGGGGGACTTCTGCCACCTGCCTTCGTCCCGGTGGCAGTGCCTGCCTCCTACGCATCGGGCAAGGAGCGGGACCACCACCCAGCACGTGCCAGCTTGCAGCAAGAACCAACAGGCGAGATGGGCTCCTTCACACGACTGCTTTCTCCTCCCTCTACCCAGGAGCACCCATGGCATTGGCCCCCTTTGGTGCTGTGGGAAACGTGCCTTTCCGGTTCAGGAGGCCTTGATCCAGAGAACGTGAGAGGCTGGAGTGGTCATTTCCAGTCACATTTCCTTAGTGTTCCGGAGCAGGCTGCGCACGGGCCTCGGAGCCTGCACCCTGCGCCCTCACCCATCCCTGCCGGGCTGGCCGGTGCCTGGGCCACAGTGCCATCCTCCCGCGGCCAGGGCCTGGCTACTCGTCAGCACTCATTTCTTCCTAGTGCAGAGGAGTTCTTTCTCATCTGTCCATTTGTCTTCATCCTGTGCCTGGGAAGCAGGTCCATATGCCCGATGCCAATACTGGGAAACTGAGGGAGGCAGAGGGGAAATGGGGAGACAGCAAGGGCCCCAGGACTCGCTGTGATTCCTTCCTCCTCTGACGTGGGACAGGCACGCTGACTCAGGGTTCTCGGTTTCTACGTTCGCTCATCACCAGCCAGCCAGCTGCAGGCTCTGGGAGATATTTCCACAGCTTTCCTTTGCTTCCCTATCTCCATAACAGGGTAATGACGGCGCTCCCAGCTTACAGGTCTGTGGAGGCTGAAATGAAACGGGGTCAGAGGAGCTGAAAACTGAGAGGGACACGAGAGACCATTTGGGACAAGTTTTATTTATTTAGATGCCAGGCGCTGTTCTCAGCACTGTATAAACCTCACCATCTAATGGGTGTGACGAGGCTATGAAGTCGGTGCTACCGGTGTGCGTGCATACGTCAGGGCGAGGTCCTGAGACCCAGAAGTCCCAGCCGTTGCTCACAGTCCCCGGAGGAAAGAGGCAGAGAGAGGCCGTGAGGGCAGGCCAAGCCCCAGGACTGTGCCCGCCTGGCCGGCTGCTCCTTCCTGGGACAGAACCCTCCCCAGGACAGTCACGGCCATGGGGACCAGCTCTGGGGGAAACAACGTGTGTGACAGGGGGCGGTGACACCCTCACCGGCTGCCTCCTCGGCAAGGAAAACCTCACAGGGCGACTTGTGGGGACTTTAGGGCGGTGTGCTCCGCCACGTGCCTCCCTGTCAGGGACAAATCCAGTCTAATCCCATTTTTTCCTAATTCCTCAGGAGGGTTCCCCTTGGGGGAAAAAAAAGGCGCTCTTGGCTTCTGAACCCAAACACAGTCTGGTGCATTCAAATGCTTCCTCAACATCCAATTGCCTGCCGCTGATTCCTGAAAGTCGCTCGACAGGGAGCTGATTTATTTCTCCCTCTGCCAAGGACCAGTCCACTTAAAACTCTTACTCTCAGTCCGATGCTCTGGGATACTGAAAGCTTCATTTTCCCTCCCAGGCTTCCTCCTCCATCACAGATCCAATCACTTGGACAATTTTAACCTTTGTTCTTCAATAATGTAACACCCCCCCCCTGACATTCTGGCATCTGCACCACACTTACACCTCCCTCTGCCCTGTTCCGCAGCTGACCAGGGGCACCACCCAGCAGGGTGCCTACAGGGGGCTGTGGGAGGGAGGTGGTCTGTGCCTCCTGCACTCCCCCAGGGCCCCTGCCTGGTTCTCTGGGACTGGGCTGACAAGCAGAATCCCAGTGCAGCCCTCCCCTCATAGAGAAGGAAGACAGGCAGACATTCTGCAAAACAGTGTCGCAGCCAAGGGCGGGCAGGACCCATTTCCAGAGAGGTTCTGAGAATGGAACAGGCGTTCCATTCAGCCCTGGCCCCGGGCCTCAGCCAAGCTGCACACTCAGCCAGGCATCTCGGAAGCTGCTGGAACACTGACACACAGCTGCCACCTGACAGAGGGTGGGACAGAAGCAACAGATCATGGCTCCTGTTCCCGATGCCCGATGATCAGGGGGCACATGGAGAAGCACAGCACCCTGCCCTGGCAGAGGCGGCTGCTCTCAACACAGCGCCGCAGAGGGTGAGATCAAAGGATGAGCCAAGGAGCACACTGGCCAGGCCTGTGTTCAGAATCCGACGAGAGATACTCAGAGAACAAAGGACACCCTTTGCCTTTCTTGCCACCCACATTCAACCGCAGTGCTGTGCGTGGTACCACAGGTAGAAAGGGCTCACCTTGGTATACCAGTGGGTGTTTTGGCTTCATTTTAGTAAATGCATAGTTTTTAATCTTCAGAGTATCTCAGAGCGATTCTGCAGCTGGAGATCGGTATGGATTTAATTAACCTAATTACTGTCAACTTCCTGCCTCCAGAAACCTGATCTCAGAACCTTGGCAGCATCCCGGCCCTGCGGTCCTGGCGCATCAGAGCTGCTTGTGCCCTGTGAGTAGTGCTACCCTTGCAGACCCAGCATGCGCATGCCCAGCAGCCCAAGGGAGCAGGAGACGCACAGTCCAGGTGCGTGAGACTCCTCAACTCACCCTTCGTGACCCTCCAACTGACTGTGGCTCAGCTAATCAGCAGGAGAATTCGTATTAGATTCCGGAGTGCTAAGATACCATGTCATGTTCCATACCTGGGACATGGGCAGGGGGGAATTGAGGTGCTTCATGGAAAGCAGCCCTCCCCCGGTCCCCACCCCTGCATGCACAGACATGTACGCACACACGCACCACACCGCACTGTGCACAAATGCAGCCCTCCTCCCACGGAGCCTCTTGAACTGAAGACCTTAACGGAAACTACTCCCCACTGTGGGAACCACGTCTCACCAGTTCGAGACTCTGTGATGATAAGAACAGAGCTGTTGGGGAGGGGTGGGGAGAAAATGCAGACAACTGTAACTGAACAACAATAAAGTAATTTAAAAAATGTTTAGATAGTTAAAAAAGAAAAAAAGAACAGAGCTGGGAGAGCAGTTCAGGTGATCCGTGTTCCTGGACTACAAGTGGCAAGTGTCAGTCCCCACAGCCCTCAACACACAGGTGCAGTTTTGCCCCTTGCCTCCCTCCTCCCTGCCGGAAGCAGAGGCTTCAGCTGCGGCTCTGGCCAGCCCGTCTGTCACGCAGGAAGGGCGCACAGGGCCTTGACGCAGGTTCCAGTGCAAACCCTGCTCTGCCCGACTTTTAAGAAAGCACACAGGGCTCCGACGTGCTGAAGCTGTTTTACTAGACTGCAGGATGTTTTTAGCTGATTATTAAAGTCATAGTCTACTATGGCCCATCAACAACCAATCTGGCCCCAGTAAAATGGATTCCATTTCCCTCAGCGCTGTTCTCCTAGCAATCCACTCATCAATATACATAATGTTTAGAAGCTGGATATTGATTGTGGAATCTAATGGACTCATTATTCAGGGTTCAGCTTCACCTCCAGAATAACATTTTATTGGAGCTTCCCTCTCCTCTCACTATCAAATTCCAAAACCGGGACTGGAAATGTTGGAGAACAAGCTAAGAGGTTCCCGGAGTTTGGCCATAAATCAAGGATGCTCTTGACCCAGGGTTTTACCCAGCCACTGGGAAGTAGCCTGGAATACTGCCTGCCCCTCAGCATCACTGAATTAACAAGGAGCTGCTGTTGCCATAGGATACAGCAAGCACCACTGGAGTGATTAACGCTGGTAGCCGCCAGGGATCATGTGTGTCACTGTACCCTCAGAGGTGACTTGGAGTCCCAGCCAGTGTCTGCACAATGGTCAGCAGAAGTTCCATGCCCTACCCTTGAACTTGCCCTCCAGAGCCTAGCTCCCCAGAGGCTCCTGACCCCCCACCCAGGACCCACCAATACACATTTACAGAATGGGAGCTGCCCCAGCCCCGGGCTGTCAGGAGCCTGTCCCACAAAGGACTGTGGGAAAGGGGGGCTTCTGGGGCAGAAAGGAGAGGGGGAGCGTTATCAAGAAGAGTATAGCTGGGGCGGGTGGTCCAGCCACCCAGCAGGTCGTGGGGAGACCTTTCCCACAAAGAGATTTGTTTGATTTTCTTTCCTGCTGATGCTATACAGTGTCCCTGAGCAGAGCCAGCGGGTCAGCCCCGGCCTTTCCGTAATCATCAATGGACGTGGAGCAAAGACCTTTCCCTTCTTCCCCGGGAAAGACCACCCAGAGCCTCCAGTCTCCTGGCTTCTCAACTCTCCTCTCATCTAGGGTCAACATAGAGATACATTTTGGAGCACCGTGTAATTTTTACATGTGAAATAATTTGGTGTCCTCAATTACGTTTTCAATTCCAAAAATAGGGGGTGGGAGTGTTCAGTAACCTTATCTTCTTACCCTCTCCCCCGCTGCGGTTTGGCCTAGCCCGGCACAAGAAGTTTTAAAGCGTGCAGTACCCGACTACCTAGTCAGGGTTACTGCTCTCTTTTCCCTTAGACTGTCAAATTAAAAAAAATGACAACAGCCAACACAGTAGTCATCCAGTGTGAATGAACCAAAATTATACCTATTTGTTGGATCAGCAAAAAATATAATGTATTTTTGCTGTGCTACAGAATTTCAGGAATTACTTTATGTGTTCCGTCAGACGCAATGGTCTGAAAATCACTGCCCTAGACAGACACGGGGCCACCCACACGGCGTTCACAGCAGGCAGGGAATTTCTAGTTCTTTTGGTTTCAAAACTTCTAGGTTTAGACACAACTGATTTCTCTCTATGAAACTGTGATGTTTTTGCATTTTCAAGAGGAGCTGAAAATCTCGTGTGTGTGTGTGTGTGTGTGTGTGTGTGTCTGTTTTGAGTAAGGTTTTGGCTCTTACATTTATTTGTTTGTAAAAGTGTGTGAGCCAAATAAAATACCTCCCAGGCTCCAACCTCTCCTATACAAACTCTCCCAAACTGAGGAGAATGGGAGTGGGGAGGGGCTTGGGGACCTGGTGACCGGTCTCCCAGGTGGGAGGGCCTGGGCTCTCGAGAAATTAGAACATATCTGTGTTAAGTTTTCCTTTACCTTTCTTAGTCATTTTCTGGTCTTTGGGACTAGGCGTCCCCCAAGCATCTCGAAAGAGGGCACCAGATTTACAAAATAAAAATACAAGATGCCCAGTAAAATTTCAACTTCAGAGAAACAATGTATTGTGTGCATGTGTGTGTCTGTCCCAGGAAATATTTGGGACACGGTTATACCGAAAAGTTATGCAGAGGTGATCTGAAATGCAAACATAACTGGCATCCTGTATTTTATCTGGCAACCTCAATCCTGCCAGCTCTTTGAACTTCACCCTCACACGCAGCCCCAGCTACAGTGACCCTATCCTCTGTCCCAACAGTGAGGCCGTGCTGTTGATACAAAACCCTTCCCCATATTTGAAGAGAAGAAATGGAATGACGTTAACAAAACAACTTTGTTTAAAGGCCACGTTAAGCATTGCTTATGGAGCGATAACCTCTGAACTAAGATGGCCCTAGAAGATTTTACTCCAGGCTGGGCAGTCTTGGAGGACCACTTATTCACTGGTTTCTTTCAATAAAGTCCCTCTAACTCCCTTCCAGTCAATCCCCTTGGGCTTTAGACCACTGACAACATGACTCCATTGCGAGTGACTTGCACTAAAAACACACTGAAATAAAATTATTTAGGCTAGCATTTCCTCAATTCAATTATATCCTTTGGAACTGTATTCATGCAGAAGCCTCCTGGAAAAAAAAAAATCCTGGTTCTGTGGTTGAGTGAGCAGGAAAACATGCGCGCATGTGCGCATCTAGCAAAGTCACTGTGAACCTCAGCACAGGAAGGGCCGGAGGGGTCTCGCGGGAAGGGACCACTTAGTTGCTTCTTCCAGCACTCTCCCAACTTACGTGACCACGTAGCCCACTGGCCTGCACTTTCCCCACCTAAAACCCATTAACCCTACAGAGAACACTTCAGATGACCATTTCTCAAACAACTAACACCGGAGTTAATATTTCCTTCTACCCCCTAGTTTAGGTTGGGGGTTCTTCTGGGTTCTTCAGCAGTCTTCCCAGGCCTGCTCCTCACCCTGTTTGGTCATGGCCTTGTTTTAAGGTCTTACCCACGCTCCACCTGTTCCATGGTTGGGTCAGACTCCTCCAACCCCTAGTAGCCACCTCCTTCTTTGCTTCTCTGACCTTTCATTCAGCAGCTATTGCCAGTGTGCCATTCCCAGCCCGCCGGTTCACACATCCTGTGGTCTCGGACTTTAATCCAAGTATCCTGATTAGCTTCTGTCAGGTGCCAAGACAGGCTGCCCCCAAATATCCCACAATGGCATACTGATCACTTTGAATTAAAGTTACTTGGCCAGTAGAAGGTGCCAGAAGGACACCTCGATCCCTGTCCCCCTGACAACACCCCACTCCGCCTCTTTGAATGTAGGAAGTAAATCTAACATGTGAAAGGTATCCACCTCACACCTGGAAAACGCCCCTTATCTGAGTGAACTAGAGTTAACTCAGAACTGAAAAGTCTGTATAAACAAATCTTACTGCCTCTTTTCTAACTTACGACTTTGTTTAGATTCCTCGTTAATGAATACTCTAACCTTGATTAGATTCCTTTCTAATAGGCATTATTCTTCTTTGTCTTATCAATTTCTCACAACTTTATTGTTTCTTTGTCTAAGGAGGATAAAAATGTACCTGGTTAGTTAATTCCTTTCAGTTTCGTTTTATGATATGAGCATCATAGTGTGACTCCCATGAACATATATTAAATTGGTTTTTCTCCTATTAATCAAGTCTTATGTCAATTTTATTATTTTATTATTGGTCCAGCTGTAAGAACTAAAGAAGAGTAGAGAGGAGGAAGTCTTTCCCATCCCAACAATTTTTTGGTATTACTTTTGGATCCTTTCATTTCCATATATTTTGGCTCTTCAACTAGACATGAAGCTACTTGGAGGCTTAACCATAGCCACGCAGTGCAGGATGGGCTGCGCATCCAGCAGGCCTCCGGTAAACGGTGGTGGTAGAATTCCGTGCATGCGTGCACCCGTGTTCTACCTGTTGCAGGTTTCATAAATGACGGTTCCTCTGAAGGAGCAGGCGCTGGCTTCACTCACGCACCACAAAAGACGAAAGACCAATCTCAGAGTCCCCTTCTCCGCCAGGCACTGCGTGCCCTCACTTCGGTTACAACGCCGCTGGCAGACACCCCAACTCTGGCCCAGACCAGTGGAGGTGGGCAGGACTTGAGAGGGCCAGAGAGTTTCATGAAACTGAAATAACTTTCCAGTTCGTTTATCAGTCAAACTTCCCAGGGATTATAGGATCCACAGTCTAGAAATTCCAATGACTTCAAGTCTTCCATCCTGGGAAATACCACATCACTGCCCTAAGGCAAAGACACCGTGTGCTCCTCCCAAAAAGAGCAGACTGCAAATGATGGACTCTCAAACTCTGAAGTCACTGTCCTCTTACTGTGTCTACCTCACGTGCCCGGCTGGAGGGCAGGGCTTTACGGACGTTTTCCTGTGGGCTCCAGCGCAAATCAAGGCCCAAGCAAGGCCTTTCCATAGTCTTCAGGGAGCTCTCGTCTTCTACCCCAAGGCATTGACTTAAAAAGAAAATCTGGGCAACGACAGGGATGTCTTTAAAATGCATAATGGGAAATCGAAACACATTGTACAAATCAACTGTGTCCACACTTCATTGTCGCAGAAGCACATTTCTTTCCATAGCAAGTCAATTATAAAAAAAAATCTTCAAACTCCACACTCAACGTTTTAAATAAATAGCCTTGGTTTCCAAGGTGAAATAGACTGATCTGAACAATAAATAAGTGATAAAAGACACCAGTAACACACTGATTTTTTTAAATCAATTATTTTCTAAAAGGCATAAAAGTCTTTGCATAAAGGCCCATGACCAACTTCATTGGATTTAGATCCTGAAAATATTATATGAAAAATATGCGAGCCAGCTAGTGCATTTCCTGGGTGCAAGCACTGCCGGATCTGAGAGTGGGTATTCGGTAAGGAAGACTCAACATTCTAAGCCACTGATGCCCTGCTTGTCCCCGTTTCGATTTCAAGCAATCAATTAGGAATACTCAACATGGGCACTGTTGGTTTGCAAGCACGATTTGTAAGTAGTGTTGGATTTTACAGCAATTTCTGTATCTAGGAAATCTCAGTGAGATGTCAGGTAAAATGGAATCCAGATACACTCATTGAGGTTTGATGGATCAAATCATTTCTCATCATTCAAGATTTGCTTCAGAGTCCTTCCAGGCCACCCCAGCTGAAGCGCCCCACCCACTCACGTGTAGACATGGGTCTCCGTCGCATTAATCTCCTGCTGTTACCTTTCTCAAAGTCCTTATAGCACCTGTACTGCCTTCCCCATTGATTAAACATTTACTGTCCATCCCCCATCAGTAGAGAATAATCTAAAAGTTCTCCTTGCAATCAGGGCCTCTGCCTGGCTCAAGGCTGTATCCCCACGTGTCTGGATCATGGCCTGGCAGCATATATTTGTACAAGAATTACATTAAAAATTTTTAAATTTGGTTGTGGTAAATATATATTACAGAAAATTTACCATTCTAAGCGTACCATTCAGCAGCATGAAGTGAGGCACACCGTCATGCAACCGTTACCCCCTCTCCAGAACTTTTTCATCTTCCCAAAACAAGACTCTGAACTCATTAAACGCTGACTCCCCATCCCCTTGTCCCCCCCAGTCCCTGGCAACCAGCATTCTGTTGTACTTTCTGTCACTATACATTCAAATGCTCTAGGACCACATGTAAGTGGCATCATGCAAGATTTGACCCTTCCTATCTAGCTCATTTCACTTAGCACAATTCTTCAAGGTTCACCCCTGTTACATCAGCTTCTTATTCCTTTGTAAGGGTACACAGAGTTCCACTGTATGCACACAGCACACTTTGTTAGTTCACTCATCTATCAGTGCACAGTGGAGTCACTTCCACATTTTGACTGTCATGAAAAGTGCTGCTCTGAACATGGGTGTACAAATATTTGTTCCCTGCTTTCAGTTCTTTGGGGTACATACCCAGTAGTTGAATTTCTGAATCTTGTGGTAATTCCACGTTTAAGTTTTTGAAGCAATGCCTGCCTTACTGTTTTCCATATCAGCTGTACCATTTTATCTACCCACCAGCAATGCACAAGGGCTCTGATTTCTCCACATGCTCACCAACACCTGTTCTTTTCTTTCTTTTCTTTTTTGCCAGTTTTATCTGAAGCAACAGTTCACACTTATGCCTGCTATAGATCCCTTCATGGATCTAATGAGAAGAAACTTTGAGTGTGACTCAGTTTACCTAATGTACAATCCGAGGTCAAGAACAGCTAATGGAAAATAACTTCAGTTTTATGGACTAACAGCACAAGAATATTTCTGAATATTCAGAGTCACCTCACACTAGAAATACCAGTGAAAGAGAAGAGAACCAAGCGCTGGGTAGCGTGCTCCCCACACTGGTGCCAATCGGGCTGCAAAGAGCCCCTGCCAACAGCAAGCGGGGTCTCCAGCAGGAGCTGACTGCAGGCCCTGACACTCCTGGAAGAGCATGAAAGGCCTTTGGGAAACTGTGTGGTGTTGGCTATTAAGACTTGGAAGGAAGGAGGAGTGGAAATTACAGCCATCTGAATGCAATTGCCTGGCTTTATCTTTGCCCAACACTCTATGAGCCTATAAACATCAGTGGAGGGGAAAAGGCTTAATTTCCAAAGACATAAAATTTTCAGAGCTATGTGACCTCTGAGAGAATAAGGCCATCTGAGAAAACTATTTCCTGAAACTCAAATCCAGGCTTGGGGAACAAGGCCACTGGCCAAGGCTCAGTCTTCTTCTCAAAATGTTTACACATGAGCCTTTCCTGCTGGATTTGGAGGCTGGAGAGAAAAAGGTGTGGCCTAGCTAACTCTGCCTCCCCAGCTTGGCCGCCAGCTGGGAATGAAAACACATTTCCTGAAACAATAAGTGAATGGATGACCAATCTAAGAAGATTGGGAGCTTTCTGGTTACAGAGGTGAGAAAATGTTGCCTTCTTGGCATTTTCCACGCTGGCTGCTGCCTTTTTTGGGGGACTAGGCCTTGGTGTTCCTGAATGCCCAAGATGGCAGTCCTTCACAGAATCTGTATCGGTCAAGGCCTCACGTCAGGTCAGGGCTGAGATGGCCTTCTCCGGGCCTGCTGGGCAGCCGTCCCCAGGAGATACTAACCTGACTGGAATAATGCTCGATTCCCTCTCTCTGCACCCCAGCCCATTTCTGTATCGCCCTCCTCCCCATCTGCTGCACTGGCTCCCCTTCCAACAATAACAGCTGTAGGGGGAACAATGAAAGCAGCAGCCAGCTTCCTTTATTGTTTGACAGTTTACGTAAGGCTCTCAAGCATTAGTGTATTTGACCCCCAGAGTAACTGATAAGAAAACCGAGGGGAAACCCGACTTACTGACAGCGTGTGAGCAATACGTTGTACAACCAAGTTGCCCAATTCCAAAAACCCAGTCCTCTTTCAGTCAGCGGCTCCCCGGTCCTTAAATATTACCAAGGCGTATATGAATCCCAAAACCCAGACTCCCAACCTCTAGGACCGTTCCCAGTTGCCCAGAGAGCCGCGCTCGGTGGGTAGATCCTAATCACACTAATGCGCTAAATGATGGCAAATGAGTTCGTGTGTTTGTGGTTCTTTAAAAATATGTCCACAAACTCTTTCGTACTCCTCTATTCAAGAGATGGAGCTTAATTCTCTCCCCTTCAGGTGTGGGATGGCCTTAGTGACTTGATGCTAACGAATAAATAAGCAGAAGTGACGATATGTGGTGTCAGAAACTAGGTCATAAGAGCCGCTGTGGCTTCACCTCTGCCCGCACGCTCTGATTGCTGTCCGTGAAAGAAGCCAGCGCCACAGACAGATTCACATGGCAGGGACCCGAGGCCTCCTGCTGACAGCCACGTGAGAATGTCACTCTGGAAGGGGATCCTCCAGCCCCGTCAAAGCCTTCAGATGACTGCAGTGCAGGTCAGAGAATGACTGCAACCTCATGAGAGTCCCTGAGCCAGAAACAACAAGGTTACACTTCTCCTGAATCCTGAGCCACAGAAATATGGAGCGAATAAATGTTTGTTGTGTAAAACAGCTAAGTTTCAGGGCAATTTGTTACGCAGCAATAAGTACCTAATACAGTTTTCTATCACTTAGGGAATATTAATACTTCAAGACAGGTTACCTTTAAAAAATTTTATTTACTTTTATACCATTAATATATGCTTCTTTTATTAAAATTTTTAAGAAAAAATTTTAAATTACATTCTCCTTCAGAGACAATTTTTATCATTTTAATGTATAACTTTTCATGTTTTCTATTTGCGTGTATTTATTTTTCTTACAAAAATAAGCCATATTACTTGGAATTTGCTTCTTGTAATTCAACAATACTGGATATTATTTCAAGCCTTTAAAGATAATATTACAAAAATATATGAAATAATTGCATAGCATTTTACTGCATAAGCATACCAAACTATATCCAGCCAATCCTTTTTTAAGAAAGAGACTTAGGCTCCTGTGAGTTGTCTCCACCATTAATGAGGCCACAGTGGATGACTGTCCATGTGCTGTGGGTGCTTCCCCAGCTATGTCTTTAGTGCAAATTGGTAGAAGTGGAACTGCTGAGTAGGAAAAGATACATCTTGAAGGACTGTCCTACATATTACCAAATCATATCACAGACTGGGCACATTTATACCCTCCCAGCAGGTTATCAGGGTGTCCTTCTCACCATACCCCGGTCAGCAGTGGTTGGTATTAAAAGCCAATTTTTAACTCAAAGAACTGAATCTCTAGTGATAGGAATTTCTGAAAGACCAATAAAAAAGATATTTGGGTGGCTCAAGAACTGTTTCTTTTAAATCATACACCATACTGCAGCATTCCCTCCATCTAAGTCTCTGCCAGACTGACCTTGGCCCCTCTTACTTCTGCCAGGCGGACCAAGGGAGGAGGCAGAGATCATCCCTGCCATGCAAGTCACCAAATGCAGCTGTGGAAAATGTGGCACCATCTTCTGGTGCACGTCCAGACATCTGGCAGTTGTCATGGACAAAAGTGCCTTTTCCCCCTAAAGATCCCAGTTGTGTTATGGTCTGTAACACTAGCAACTCACTCATCCATCTGACCTATATAAGCTTTTTTCAGATTTTTAAAATAAAAATGTAAAATAAAGACCATGAAATGACTTGTTCCTGTTAGCCTGGGTCAGATGGGCGGCCTGACCAAAACAAGAGGCCTTGACGCATCGCGGCCCTGAACAGCGGTCTCCAAGTGTCCTAAAGAAGTCCAAAGCTCTCACCTTCCACAAGATACAGTCTGGAAAATTCTAGCCAAGGTGATGTGCACGCATGCATGGATGGACGGACGGATGGGTGGACAGACAGATGGATATATGGATAGATAGATGGATAAAACAGATATTAATGCCTGTACTTCTATAAAACTAAAGAGTAGAAAGTGCTCTAAATCATTTGAATGTTTAATATAATTTTAGCTCTTTCAAAGAACATATTATATTTAAAGATACCCCTAATCCAGTTATGAATGGTCATTATTGCTTTTCTTTCTTTCTTTCTTTTTAAGGTTTTATTTATTTATTTTTAGAGAGGGGAAGGGAGGGAGAAAGAGAGGGAAACATCAATGTATGGTTGCCTCTCATGTGGCCCCCACTGGGGACCTGGCCTGCAACCCAGGCATGTGCCCTGACTGGGAATCGAACCAGCGACCCTTTGGTTCACAGCCCGTGCTCAGTCCACTGAGGTAACCAGCCAGGGCTCATTATTGTTTTTCATCTTTCACTTAAAAGCTGCACATGAAGCTCTGGGTCACAAGTGGGTCACCTCTGGCTACTATAGACACACATATATTTATGTCAGGGTTATTTACCAGTTTACGTGCTTTCTCTATAATCTTTTCAAGTAAAAGTAATTGCATACTTCACTATTTTGATAAGGGTATATTGACCCAAAATTGCACCCTGCCTTATAAGGAAAATATGTACATTATGCCGTTTACAAAAAAAAAAAAAAGAGCCAACTTCTTTATTGAAATGTGTAAATCCAATATATAAAAAGCTGGGGAAGGGGAATACAAAAAAAAACCTGAAAGGGAAACACAGACATTTAGGTGGTCACATCATCCTTGTAGGAGGAATGGGAGATGAGACTTCCAGGAGAGAGAAAGGAGCAAAGAGGTCCTTGAGCTCCTTCTCAGCCGGGGTCCCTGGTCATGACTTTCCAATTTCTGCCCTTAGAGCCTGGGCAAACCATCAACAGGCAGGGTTGGGATGACGATACCATTTAACCAACCTACAAAGAGATATGTGTACTTTAAAGAGGTTAAGGGACTTACAGGAGGTAACAGAGCCAGGTCGAAAATGAGAGAATCAGAACCCAGATCCCTTACCCCATGCAGGGGCAACTTCAAGGTCATAAGCACTGCTCCGTGGATGACCGCCCTGGAGTAGCACATCCAGGAGAAACCAGCACTGAGTTCTGGGACTCTTAATAGAAGTGCCTTCCACACCTGAGGCCTTCCTCATGGGCGCATTCACCAAGCGCCTCCACTACAGCCCACGCACAGCTGCTCTGGAACCCCTGGCCTGTGCCCCTGCCCTTCTGTATCAGAGATTCCACCCTCCCCAGTTCTCCTCTGCCCCGGCCCCGACCTCAGCGTGCCCAGAGGGTTCCTGCTTTCCTAAAGCGCTGGCACGGGAACCGTGCCCTCTTCCCCAACAAAGGCTCAGCAGAATTTAACTCAGCTGAGACGGAAAAGTTGATACCATCTACCCTGCGTGCCTTAGGAGTGACTTCTACCAAATGATGAATAAACCATGATCACTTTGCATAAACTCAGAAAAGCATTTTTTTCCCTAACCAAATTAAATTAGTCAAGAATGAATCAGGCTTTTCCTGGTGGCCTACAGTTGTTCCTTTTCAAAGCACCATGTGGCAATCTTGCCTTGGTTGGCTGCCTCATGTATCCCCACAGTCAGGGTCCAGCCCAGTGGCATCAGGGCACATGAGGACAGCCGGGCCTCCCCTCCCTGGCTAACAGAAGCGTTAATAGAAAGTCCCTCTTTTCTCACTGAAACTCCCTGAAGTCAGTATGCAGGGCACAGACTCACCGTGGTTGGAGAGCTGCCGTTATCACGGCTCCAGAGGAGCTTACCTGCCACCTGGAGTGCTCATGCGTGAAAGAAGGAGAACAGCACAGACATCGACGTGTGAAGATGGGCCCAGCCTACACCGCTTACCCTGGGGGAGAAGCGCGTCTCACTTCTCAGCAGCCATCCCCTCGACATGCGTCCAAACCCTCACGACTGACACCCTCAGTGAGCCCATCTCTCTGTCTAAGCTCCTAAGTGTGTCCAGCTTGATGACATCGGCGAGATCACTTTTAAGGTGATCTTTTTTTTTTTTTATTTTAGGGGGAGGCGGAAGGGAACTACTACAAACCAGGCAACACAGACAGTGTTTCTTATACACTATCCCAATCCCGTCTTCACGTCAACCCTGTGAAACAGCCTCATGACCCCTACTCCAGGGTTGGGGGCACTGTGGCTCAGACACCCTGGGTACCTTGCAGACATCTGCCCCCCGCCCCAGCCCCCTGTAGGCTGCCTCTCATCTTAGGGGATGCTTCAGCGTTAACTCCCAGGCATTCAGTCTATTTTCCCTTTAACCTAAACTTACCCTATTAATTTTTATCACTATTAGACACTCAGCTTCCTCTCTAGATATCTCTACCTGGCATTAATTCATTGCTCAGTGAAGTAATCAGTTCCCTTACTCTTCCTTTATCAAACAACCTGTTTCCTTCTTCACCCTGAGTAAGATGAGTTCCAGGCCCCCCAACCACCCCCGGTGGTTCTAGTTCTGCACGCTCGTGGGCTAAACTCAGAGCTCTAGAAGAGATCCTCAAAAACTGGTATCGCAACAACTCTCTTCACCACTTATCAACAGACAGGTATGCATGGAACAGCTATTGCACGTCCCAGTCCTGTGTGACACCACGTACGGGCTGCACGGTGCTGGAGGGGTAGCCACCTAGCCAGTGCACTCACTCTGAGTGCCCATGATGTCTGGGCACAGAGCACGTGCCCCTCTCTGGCCTTATATACACTGGTTTCCACTTTACAAATGAGCAGACTTAGCCTGTAAGTCCTTCGGCTGGAAGTGAGAGAGGCAGGATTACGGCCCTAGACGCCCAGCCCCTGCAGCGGCCTCCCACCTGCTGCTGGGTGCCAAGCTAAGGGCCCTTGGGTGTATACAGAACAAACCAGCCCTGGGCTTGGAGCTCAGGCCCAGCTGGGAAACTTGGCTTTTCCACAGATGAAGAACCTACAACTTAAGTGGGTGCTTGCTGTAGGATCGCTGAGTGTCCGAACAAGAGGAACCCCTGAGGTGGGAGGAGCTGGGCACTCGGGAGGCCCTGAGCAGAAGGACGTGAGTCAGGCTGTGGTGAGGGAGATAGAAGCTGATCCTGATGGACAACCTCTCCTGTGAGCTCCCTGTACACAGACCCTGCTGGGCAGCGGTCACTTTCAAGGGTCGTTCCCTTCTATAACCAACTCTCCACAAGTTCTCTGAAGAAACGGGCCTTTCTTTTGTTTCTATGAAACTGCCCAGCTGAACACTCTCTAGGTGCCCCGACTTTTCCCAGCTCTCCCTTCTCGCTCTTCCCTACCCAACTTTGCTGTGCATGTGGCCTTGAGGGTTCTGTGAGGGACACAGAGTCAGCCCAAACCGGGGGCCCTTTTCAATACTTCTCTGAACAGCTGAAGGAGGCTAATGGGAAAGTGGGACGGAAGCCCAGGCTGATGCTCATGGTCGCTCCCTAAGCCACCTGGGGATGTTTCCCTTGAGAAGTCATTAGTCAACAGCAATACCAGGGACACAGCATTGACTGTTACACATTTCTGCAAAGAGCACAAGGATACATATCAAAGTTACACATCAAAGCGCGAGCTGTGAGAATAATCCACCTTCCATCAGCGTGCATGGATAAATCCTATCAAGCAGCCAATGTTACTCAAGTACCTGCCACTCATTTCTATTTACACAGACACGCACTTGAGTCATTGGAAAACCTTGCTGCTTAACTCTGGGCCACCTCTAGAGCGTGCTTTCAAACCAGATGGGCCCTCAAAGGACACCCAGGAGCACACAACCAAAGGACCTCCATTTGCTTCCCACGGCACTGACTGCCCCATCTCCCCTCACTCATCTTCCACGCCAGTTTGCCTGACTTCAACTTATGACAATGCATTTCTGCCTCTGAATTTTACCCTGGACCTTCCATGTTTCTTTCTTTTTCCCATTTGCTCATTTAAAAAACAAGTTCAAATATCTAGTGAGCTCCCGAGTACCAGCACTGTCACAGCACGGGAGAGAAATACGAAGCCTGCAGCACGGTGTCCACTGAGTACGTTGGTCTAAGTGAATGGGTGTGAGACGTGAAAGGGCCCGGTGAGCAAGGCACACTGTGCTGCGGGGGCTGAAAGAAAGTGGACACCTCTCTCTGGGGTCATCAGCAGAACCTGAGTGGAACAGGGATTGTGCTAGGCAGAAAGAGCAGAGGGGAAGGCCCTTTGGGCAACAGAGCTATCACTGAGCAAAGCACAGAGCTGGCAAGGTACAGGATGTGTCCAGGGAGCTGCTTAGCCAGAGACGAGGGTCTCCGTAATGACAGACATGGCTAAAAATGGAGACCAGACGCCGACTGTGGAAGGCAGGCCCAATGGAAGCCGTTAGCCTTTATTTCCCAGGCAACAGGGGATATCAAAGATTATTCGAGCCACTGTGCTGTTCTGGTGGAGCAGAACCACTGTGTAGGAAGGACTGGAGGTGGGAGCAACTTAGAAGCAGGGATGCTACACAGGAGATGCACTGGGGCACCTGGGCTCTTGGCGGTTGCCATGGAAATGGAAAAACAGGAGCCAGCAGATGCAAAATGGATTTTTTAAGGAAAAGGAAGACCAGGTGACTGTGCTGAGAACAACAGAGAGGAAGCAGTCCAAGATGATGGTGATGATCACAGTAGACACATTATCCTTTTGGGTGCTTAGCATCTATACCCCTTTCTACCTGGGGGGAACCCCCACCCCATGCTTCTAGATGAAAAGGAGGGCCCATGCCTTCTAGAGAAGCTGAAGGAGCCAGACCTCCTTTCTGCCTCCCCCTGACAGCCACTGCTCAGGTGTGTGACCTACCTCCACCAATCAGACACTCCCACCTGGGACTTTGAAACTCGAAGGGTGACAAGGACATATAGAGACAATTTAGGATTCAATCCCAGAGAAGGCACCCAAAGGTGCTGGCCAGCCCCAGGTGTGCGATTGAGCCAGTGAGCCTTTGTGGTCCAGTTTGGGCTGAGCTTCCCAAGGTCTGGCAGAGCAAGGTGCTCCAACCGCAGCTCAGGCAGGTGATTCTGCAGGTACCCGACAGGCTCCCAACACATTCCTTTAGGCAGAATCACATGGGTAAAAAAATCAGACCAACCCATGCTCTGTGCCCCTCCTCAAAGCCTTTGTCCCCAAACACCCAGTCCACACAGCCTCTTGCTCTGCTGAACCACTCTAGCACATGTGAACACAGGCTCAATGGGCGCCTGACTTACATTCACTTCTGTTTGCCAGTGTCCCAAGGACTGACCAGACTGTAATATTAGGACACAGGCTGACATTCCCTACGCCCGCCTGCTCTGCCCCTTCCAACAAACCTGATCCGTTCCCGCACCCAGCACAGTGCCCTGGGCAGAGCGGGCACTGTGTGTGTGCCTGGGGTGTGACCTGAATGTGATTTATCATTCTAGGCAAAACTCTGAAAAGCCCTCCACGTGAGTTAAAAGTCCTACTGCTGCAATGGCTACAAAACTTTGTAAAAGCATTAAGAAATAATGTAGAGAAAGAACAGCAATAGAGTAATACTAAATAAAATATATACTTTTATGACAATTTTTGTTTCACTGTATCTCCAGGGGGGAGAGAAATGGGGCCAAGCGTGGATGGAACAAGACTGGCCATGCCTGAGCAGACGACTCAAAAGCAATAGGCACGGGGGCATTTATTGTACTATCCTACTTTTGATATTGAAATGTTCCATAATAAATACTTTAGAAGATTAAGTAATATCAACATGAAATGACTAAGCGTGAATGGAAAGGGGACTGTGGTTTCTGGTGACTGCGTGGTGAAAACTACTCTGGACCTAGGAAGCCCTGAAAGGCTGAGACTTAGTAACGATGCGAAACCTCCAGTTGTGAAAGTGCCCGTCACAGGGGGAGGGGGGCTTCACTAAAGGATCCCCACTGCGGGGTCTGCGCCCAGACAGCAGAGACGGGGAAGGGGTGACACCCTCCACCGTGAGCTCACGCAGTTTCCACGCCCACTGTGCTCGTGACGGTAACTGGAGAAGCGGCTGGCACCGTGACATACATTTGTTACATGGAAACTGTGTCATGCACAACTTCAGGGTCAGTAAACCAGAACATGTAACACGTTAAGGGTGTCAGACACATGCTCGCGATGGTGCAGAAATAACTCCCGCCTTTCGGCAAACTCATTTAATCTTGTAACTCCCGTTTCCCCATTCCTGGGGAGGCTGCATCCACATCTGCTGAAGGTGTGTCTGGCGGACTTCCTGTGGGAACCCACCTTGTCAGGGAGTGGAAGCACACACTCAGGTTTGAGTGCTTTCTCCAACAGCCCGTGCCCTGTTTCAGTGCTTAAACTGCAACTTCCCCAAGGACTTGCTCAAGAATGACACACATGTGCCACACACTCTTTGATAGTTAAAGATAGAAAATTCGTGCCAATGAAAGATGCACTACAAGATACACGTTCGTCTCGAAGGGTGTCTTCTTCTACCCTCTCCTGCATCATCGGATTCTTGGAAGGTGCTTACTGACTGACTACAGGCATTGATGATCCAATTCTCATCACTGTCTCTGGGCCTTTGCTGTCCTGGCTGCAAATCTTTATATGCAGGGGCTGCTTTCTCCTGCCCTCACGCAGTTCATGCATGCTCAGCCGCAGCTGTCACTCATGGAGGTTTCCTGCCCTCACACCCCCTCCGTCCCCCTCTCCGCCTGGCACACTCTCACCAGAGACCCTGAGCTACCTACTCAGCTGCCCTTATTCTCCTAGAGCTACATGTGGTTCCTTCTCTGTAATACCGTCTGCTTCTGTAACAGGCCAGCACACACGAGGCGGGCTCTCCAACTGCTTAATGCTTTATTACTGTTGTAACTTCTACTAGTGACTATAAGCCCTGCTTCTCAGAGGCCCCTAAAGAAGACTCTCAGGCTGTCTGGATTCCTAAGAGGATCCCCTCTGTCCGCACAGGCTCATTTCTCTGGGCCTCCCCTTTGGTCCTCTTTGCAGGGCGGAGCGCCACCCTCCCTTGAAGAAATCCTATCATTCTGATGGTAAATGTTCCTGATCAAAGCTATTGAAAAAGTCAATTCCCTGGAAAGAAAACAGATCTTTACTCCAGGGTAATCCCTGCCTTCCTCTTTGAAAGAGCATTTCTCAAGAATGTGGGGAAACACTACTTCTCATCCTTTAAAAGTGGGACTTTCCTATGGCCAGATAAGTTTGAGGAACCTTTGCATGCTATATCCCTATGGGTGGCTCACGCACACTTTAGCACAATAAAGACTGCAATTAAGACTATTTTTTAACATATCACTTCCTCTAATAACATCCAGTGAAAGTAGAATTCTCTAGAAGCCCCCCTCACCCCCTCGGGATGTTGTGGCTACAGCTGAACAGTCCCGAAGAAGTGAAGCAGGAGCCAGAGGCAGTCCTGTGGCTTTTTGCTGCCTGTGTATCTGGGGGTCATCGACACATAACGCCTTAGATGCACAAGCACTCCAGGCTCTGGCTACAGCCTCAGGTCTGTCCTCTTCAGCTGATTCTGGTCATCAAGGTCCGTTCCTACTCATCCCTGAGCACAGAGGGTACAAGGGATGGGTTTTGACATACAGTCTACCTTCCTCCCCATGTGTCCACCTGCCCTGCAGAGGATGGAAAGCTAAAACCACATCTCCCAGATCTCTTCCAGCTAAGGTTCCAGATGTGAGTTAGGTTGGGCCAATCAGAGGTACTTGTGTGAAGTCTGGAAAGTAAAAGTGAGGCAGAGACCACACTTCTGCAGTGGCTGCCATTTGCTCAGCAAGCAAAGTCCAGGAAACACCTGGCTCTTCTATGACAGCTTTAGCCAAGGTGTTGGCATCTAGGTGCCAGCTTGATGGGTGTCAGGAAGCAGGGCCAGCACTCCCGTTTGCATGTATGAATCACACCAGTGTGATGTGATTCTGATCATGGGAGCCTCTCGATCATGGCACTCCCAATGTGGCTCCGGGGAGCCACCTCAGACTGTGAAAGAGGTAGCAGTTTCCTTGGTGGCTCCAGCTCTTTAGTTTGGCTTTGGGACACTCATTCCCGAAACCTCCACCTGGAGACCTGTGTCTTCAGAACTCTTCAGAACTCTCCAGGACATTTGAGTCCCTACCACAAACCCCTTCCTCCCTAAGTTTGCAATAGTGAATTCTTCTCTGCAACTGAACTGGGGCCAACACTCCAAGGCAAGCTGTCATTCGAGTGTCCAACCTTTTGGCATCTCTGGGCCATGCTGGAAGAAGAAGAGTTGTCTTGGGCCACACAGTAAATACACAAACACTAACAAAAACTGAGGAGCAAATAAAAGTAAATTTACAATTTTGTGTTGGGTTGCATTCATAGCCACCCGGGGCCACATGGGGCCCACAGGCTGAGGGTTGGACACCCCATAGATTCTAACCTCTAGGTCTCTCCTTGATGGTGGTGGAATTCCACTGTCTATGTTCCATCCATGTAGGAAGCCTCCTATATGGCTGACTGTATCCAAATGGCTAGACACCTGCAAAGCTGACTCTCTGCAAGCAACCATGTATGTCAGGTCAAGTGAACACAGATACCTGCCTCCCACAAAGTAACGATGCAGCAATGCTGCAACTGTGTGTTAGAAGCCACTAGAGGTAGAAACCATGCAAAACCCAGTCATCGGAGTTCACAGGAAGGAGAAATACACCCGAGTTCTAATTCCAGCCCATGTCATTTAACTCTGAGTTGCAGACCCCGGTTCTGCCAGGTGGACACAGTGACATCACCCACCTCGCTGGAAGACAGGAAGGAAGTCAGTAGGCCTGAAAGGTCTTGGAAGGGAAAAAAGAATATTCTATTAAAGAATGGTATTTATGCTAATTAATATTATTAGCATACAAGAATCATAACCAAGACAGAAAACTTTGTTCCCTTACTTTAGAGACACTTGCCAAATCTTTAACACTCATACTTTCCAGCACATTGGCATTCGGAGACAAAGCTTTACAAGCTTCATAAAAAAAATCAGAGCACTTGAAGTGCAATGTTTCCTTTAGATTATAGCCAAGCACTGCAAAGGTTTTTAAAAAATTATTTCACTTCAACACTCAAGACTCACTGCAAGGTCACTGTGTTCATGTCACTTGTCT